>WEIU01016440.1:161809-183180 GCA_013389925.1 Aegithalos caudatus
GGGGCCGGGCGGCGGCGGGGACCCGGACCACGGCCGGTGCCCCGCGGGCTCATGGGCAGGTAGCCCCCGTGTCCCCAAGCAGGTGGCAGCGTGCTGCTTATGCACACCAGTGGAAGTGGGGATTTTTCCTCCCAAAACCCAGTTGAGATAATATTTGGTGCCCAAGTGTCCCGTTTTGGCCCCTTGTGCTGTCACAGCCTGCCTTTTTTTCCCCATCAGAAGAGTGTGTGTGTGGATTTGACACAAGAAGAATGCAGGCAAATTTTTCTTGCCGATTTATTTTCCGACTGTCGTGACATTCCTCTTTTTTATGGTTTTGCCAGCCATGCAACGGTCGGTGGAGAAGAACAAGCCTTGGCGTCGTTTTGTTTTAATTAATGTTCCTTTGCTGGTTTTGCTAAGTGGTTATTAACTCAGATGTAATTGCTTCATTGATAAATGACAGTGTAAAAGCTCGGGGCAGTCAGGGATGCAAAGGTATGCAGAAGGGATGCATAGCTTTGCTCAGCTTTAGGGCAGTGTTATTTTGAAGCAAAGCTAAGAGTTTTGCTATAGGGCTTGAAACCAAAGATTGAGTTGGTGCTGTTTCTTCCCTGGTTAAGGGGAAACATTTTTGCCCTTTAAGGAAGCCGTACTGGGAAACTGGTTCACTGCAGGAAATCTTTACAACTAAGCTTTTAGTTGATAAATCCACACTGATTGTGGCTGGTAGAAACAGGAGAAGTGTGTATGATATTGCTTTATAGCTTCAGGAGTGACTGTAAAGAAAGGGAGAAGAGGCTTCTAAAATTATGGCACCTTTTCTAAGTTTTTTATACTTATAAATGAATGCAATATGCAGTGTTCCAGTGGACTTGATACTCACAAAAGATCATGCCTACTGTTCACAGTCTGGCAAGACATTCCCTTTGCACTGGAGTCCAAAAAGGTATTTTGGTGTAAAAGCTCTGTTTCAGAGGAAAGGAAGGTCTGTTAATCTAACCACTAACAGAAATTAATACTAATTGTAACAGGGATTAATATGAACTGACGTTAATACCAATATCAGAAAACCTTTAACCTCTCTTAGTAGAAAGGGCTAAAAGAGGTCAAGATACCAAAAAGAGGTAACACAGGCAACCCTTAAGCACCACTATTGCAGGATGCCTCCCTCGGGAGAAGTGCTGTTCCTGGGCCTTCTTTTGACCCAGCCCTGTGGAGGTAGAGGGATTTGCCAGTTCCTCCAAAGGGATAGGAGAGCTGGCTGGCCTCCATTGACATCAGTCACTCTGTGGCCAAGCTGAGAGTGTAGTTTCCAGGACTGGACAAGGAGCAGGCAGGCATGGAATGATTGTTGGTGCAAAACCTTTTGGATCCCTTGAATATATTGTTTAGCTGTTCTTTTAGGTCTGGATGAATCTGTTTCCAAAGTAAGAAAAGCATAGTCACAAAGTATGCAGAATTGGGAACACTGAAATTTTCAAAAAGAAGACAACATTTGACAGCAAGATCCTTACCGTCCCTTCCCCCAAATGCTTGTGCACTGAAACCTTGTGTGTTGGGTAGCATGCTCCACTTGGCCTAAGAATGACTTTCTGAAGTGCCTTGTGCACAGTGAAAAATCCATCAGCTCATTTTGGATGGATGTGGATCTGAAATGCATGTCTGGAAGGGCCCCGTCCCAATCCTTCTGGCCAGGTTGTTTAACAGTAGTAGAAAGTTATTGGCTTCAGTGTTTCTCAACAGAATCTTCAAATGCTGTGGGGCCAGATTCTGGTATCTAGGCACAAGATGAATGAAAGACAGGCTGGAGGGAGAGTGATGTGCCCCCCCAACACAGACCAGGCAAGCTGGGTGGGGTCACAGAGGCAACCACCACAGTCAGGGTGCTTTCAATAGGTAGACTAGCTCAGACTCCCTTCCTTGTGGTTACAGACTCTTCAGGGAACCTGTCAGCAGCTGACTGTGGGTGTGTATGTCCCCTCTTCACCCTAACCCTTCCCCTGTGAAGGAGTGCACTCCAGGGCTGCGGTGTGTCACTCGTGGCTTAAAGAATTTGTGTCTCAACAAGTAGACAAATCTGCCTCAGCCCTTGTCTAGCCTCTTCCTTCCCTCCTGTTGATCTTTGCCCAGACTTACATGTCTAAGGTAGATCCCATTCCCTATGTCTGGGAATGTGGGAACTTCCTGAGTCCATCCTCAGGTGGGGGACTCAGAAGACACAAACAGGGCAGCTCTGGTTTCCTGTTTTCAGGGAGGTGTTTGTGAGCAGAAACAATAACCCTGTAACGATACATGTAGTGACAATATGTTACTGTCCTCAGAATGGTAGAGCATGACTGGAAAATTCCTAAAAATATTTCTGCTGTCCCAGAGAAATGTGGATCTGCTCCACTCCTTCGTCACACAGATGGAGAGGATTTGCCTCTCAGAGCAGTTCCTCTTCTACAGAAATTTCTTTTTTTTTTTTTATCAAATCAGAAACCTCCAAGTAAGCTGAACTTCTTATCTCAAGAGACTGCTCAGGTCTTCCAGGGGATCAGGGACAAAATGAAGGGGAAAGAAATCAGGGTGTGACCATGCTTTGAGGAACCTGATCTATGTGAGGTGTCCCTGCCCATGGCAGGGGGTAGGAACCAGATGACCTCTGAGGTCCCTCCCTACCCAAATCTCAATAACTGTATGATTCTATGCCAGATGCTGGAGTTCTCCTGTGGAATCCAGGAGAAGTCTTTCTTCAGAAGCAGTGTCATAGTTCAGGTCAGGAGTGCTCAGGAGATGGTTCCTCTTCACCCTTGTTTTGGTTTCTCTCATGGAGTGGGCTTGGACTGTCCTCCCCTGCTTGCTGTGGGATGGCAGAGCAGCAGGGCTGCCCTGATGGCTTTCAGGCCATCACTCCACATGAACGGCTTCCAGAGAAAATTGCTGGTGGTCCCCTCCCACCTTTGTGCATTCCTGTAGAAGAAATCAATTTGGTCAGCCCTCATTTAGTGCTGAGCCCCATACACTGTATGCAAGCAAAAATGCTCTTCCCATCTGTGGGGCTTAAAGTCATTTTGGGTTTACTTTTTGTGCCATTGGTCATAGGTGGAAATTTACTGATGAAACCACCTCCCTGAAAGAGGACGGATCAGTTTCCATGTTTCCAAGAGTGGATCTGATGACCTTTTGCAAGAACAGAGCTGAACAAAAATTCAATTATGAGCTAAAAGAGGGTATTAGAGCTTAGAAAGACATACAAAAGCAATGGGTGTGTACTTCTGGAAGGAATCTGTGCTGTATCCGTAAGGCAACCTCTTACACTTCACGTGATGCAGGCTGCAAAATGCCACCAGAGGCATTTATTGTGAAAGTGGCAGTCCCCAGAACTTCGCATATATTTTTTTTCCATAGTGTCATATGATATGAATATGTGAATGCCTTCTAACTCTTTGTAAGCATGAGGCAAGTGTGAGAGGAGTGAGGCAAGAAAGATGAACCTCTAACAAGACTAATTTGAATGCAAGAAAAAACACATTTGTTTGAAACAAAAAAATGACCAAACCAAAAAAAAACCCCACCTTGAAAGAGGTTTCTCTTGGAATGCTGCTAAACATGACCTTATGAGTAATGCATGTTTGTCTACTTGTCTGTTTAAAACACATGGCTTTTTGCTGCTTGGGAGCTTCTTTTGGGTGGTTGGTATGTACATGACAGGTTTCCTGCAGGAGCTGGTACAAATACAGCAATAAACATTTAGAAGAGGACAGGTTTTAGTCTTGAGTGGAGGACTGTGAAAAAATAGGCAGGTCTCTTTTACTCTCCTCTTCATCATCATAGACTCACAGAATGTTTTGGGTTGGAAGGGACATTAAAGACCATCTAGTTCCAGCCTGCCTACCATGGGCAGGGACATCTACTAGTAAAAGTTGCTTAAAGCTGCATCCAAACTTCAACACTTCCAGGGAGGGGGCATCCACAGCTTATCTGGGTAACCTGTTCCAGTGTCTCACCACCCTCACAATAAAGAATTTCATCCTAATATCTAAGTCTGCCCTTTTTCAGTTTAAATGCACTGTCCCTTGTCCTGTCACTATACACCGTTGTAAAATGTCCTTCTCCAGCTTTCCTGTAGGCCCAGTTTAGGTTCTGGAAGGCTGCTGTAAGGTGTCCCCAGATCCTTTTCTTCTTCAAGCTGAACAAGCCCTATAAGTCTTGGTGACCAGCATAATCTTGCTTTGTTGAAAGCTAAAAAAGAGGTCTAGTTCCTCTTACAGCCAAATGTTACACAGAGTTTGAATCTAAGAACTAAGCAATAGGTTAGATTTGGTGAAAAGGTTGATTTCAATCTTTTATGTTTCCTAATGCTCCAGTCAACCTAGTGGGACTATTACAGCCTTCTGCTTTTCCACAGTACTGGTGTAAATTGTGATTTTTTTTCCCCCTCTATTTTGTTTTAAAAATGTGTGCCAGTTGGCTGATTGCTCTGGTGAACTGAAACAAGCTCTGCTATAGTTGGCCTGCCTGATTTGGTGAATTATTTAGTGAGAAAGGTTATTCATTCAGCAGAACTGAGCAGTCCTCCAGTTCATGCTGTTTATAATTGAAAATGATTTCTGAGTGAGTGAGTTAATTATTTCTTGCTGTCTCACTACCCTCTACCTATTTTAAAACTGTGTATTGACCTTCAGGAAAAACTGAATTTCAGCCCTGTGGTTACTAGCAAATGCTGGATATTTTAGTTGGGGTGAATATTTACTGGTTTTCCTAGGAGGTTCAGACATAAATAAAAGTTTAGAGGACCTCCGGGTGAACATGTTCATGGTTCAGCACTTTAATGTGTCAATTAGCTAACTAACACTGTCAATAAATTGGACCTGTCAAAAATAATAGCTTCCTTTCCAGTCTTCATCTTGTGCTTTACCTGTGTGCTACAAGAAATACATTACACACCTCCTAAAGCAGCATAAGCCAACTTTTCCATGCCTATAGCAAAAATTAACAGAGCAAGGCTGCTGTCTTCAAACCTGAGTCTTGCACAAATCACTCTCTTACATGCCAACATGTGAGCCGTATGACAGTCACACTTATTTCATTAACTATATGTTTCTTGAGCAGGTGGGGCAACAGAAGCATGTTGCAAATGAAAGTCTGTCTGTGTGCCAGCAGATTTACATAAATACCAGTAGGTTGTGTTCACAGAAGGGCAGCACAGCTCCCAGATTTAGTGGGCCTGCTAAAACAGGGTATCGTGTGCTACAAATGGCTTTGTTGCTCAAAGCTGTGAATCAGTGGGGGATTTAAAACATTGTTCGAGGTCATGCTAGAGCTGATATACCTTCAGCAGTGGCTAAAGGAGGTGGCAGTAAGGATAGCAGAAGGTGGCCAAGTGCCTGTGGTAGCCATCTGCATCTCAAAGCCCTGCCAGCTAGACACAGATTTCTCTGTCAGGAATGTATCCAGTCTCTTTTTCAGTCTCTGTAAACCCTTAGTGTCCACACATCCTGTAGAAAGGAATTCCACAGCTTCATTTTACAAACAAGCACACCTTTTGTTTTGAATCTGCCGCCTCCTGTTTTCATCAGATGTCCTCTAGTTTCTGCTTTATTATATTGTTTTCTTACATATTAAAACTTTTATGCAAGGTTTGGTGGGCTTTTTTTGTTTATTTATTATTACATAAAATTTGGCGTAATAGGCAGTAACAATGTGGTTTAGCTCTCAACATTTCCACCCACTGGAGATCAAAGCAAAAAGAATGAATACCCTAATAGTGGGAGTTCATTTTCATTTTAAATGAGATGTAACAACAGGTTATGAAGAAAAACATCTTGTGATGGTTATTCAGCTGTGTAAGATTGCAGCGTTCCACCCCGTAAGCAGTGATATGAGATTATCACAGTCTTTCAATTACAAGATATTCTCAGAAGGGAGAAGAGGCTAAGCAGCCCATTGTCCCATTGAAAGGTCCTGCCCTGGGAGGTCCCTCTGGGAGCAGTCTTGGGCAGCACAGCCAAATTGTTTGTGGCTGAAGCCAGGTGCAAGCTGTTTGTCCAGGTTTAGATATGGCAGTGATTTTCTTTATCCCAAGGGACTACTGCTGTCCATGGAGCAGAGTGTGTGGCTCATTTCTTTGCAGAATGAGGGCCGTCTGGGCAGATCCAAATCAAATCAGTGGCAGATCCAGACAGGCCCAGGAAGGCCCAGGACCCCAGCCAGGGTCACTGCTGCCAGCCTCACTGGCAGTCATATTGTACCTGCGACACACACGCACAGCAGCGCTGGGGTAAGACTTGCTTTGAATGCACAGCATGGCTCTGCAACCTGTGACAGCCCCTGATCAGACCCCGTGGAGCTGCTCTTCTAAACCTCAAGGGTACAACCTCTTGCAGATGCTATACCCAGTGCCATAATGTTTTGGAGCTCTGAGTGCCATAGTACGGTTCTTATGAGCTGGGCATGGGTGATGATGGCCTGTGAAGGGCACGCATTCAGTGGTAAAGTGATACTGTTCCAGCCAAAGTCTGATTCCATTTACAATAGCGAATGCCTGATGCTGCACAGAGGGAGGGAAGCTATAGCAAAACTCCTCATGGTCCCAGTTCTCATATTAGCCTTGCTTTTTCTATCACAGGTTACATCCAAGCCTGCCGAGGATTGATGATCTCTGCCGTCTGCCTGGGCTTCTTCGGTGCCGTTTTTGGACTGGTTGGGATGAAATGTACAAAAGTCGGAGGCTCCGATCAGACTAAAGCAAAAATAGCTTGTTTAGCTGGACTGATTTTCATACTGTCTGGTAAATATACTTTATTTCTATCAGTTTGCATATTTGAAGTCATACCGGAGCCGCTTCTTTTCCGCAGAAACCCGTGCACAATCCTCCATGACTTCGTTGCCTTCAGGGTCGGGCCCAAAGCTCTGCTGCCAGCTCCACTGAATGGTTTGTCTTATGCTTTTCAGGGTTGTGCTCTATGACTAGTTGTTCCCTGTATGCAAACAGGATTACGTCTGAGTTCTTTGACCCTTCTTTTGTTGCACAAAAGTAAGTACTTTCCTATACTCATAAATCTTTCAAACAAGTAGACCTTACCCTTCCAGAGCCTGTTTAGACAGAGAGCAGCTGCTTCTCCCCTTGGGCAGAGGAGGAGAGTGGTCTGAAGCTTTACTCACAATTTCTAACTGGAGCAACCGGGTGCTGAAATCCAATGAACACTTTGCTGCACAGTGAGTGCTCTGCAACCCGTGTGCCCAGCTCTACTGCGGGCTGGCAGGGCAGCTGGGGTTAATTGGGAGTGACACCTGCCTGGATGCCAGAGGTGCAACAAAAGGATTGCATAATACAGAGGGGCTCATTAGGTGCCTCATTTGCTAGGGAAGGGAGAAAAGTATTTCCTTGAGCCTTTGACAGAAGATGACTTCCACAAAGGTGTTGAGCACTGTGTAATCTTGATTTCTCTTGAGGAGATGTTTCTGCGGGCTTAGTGGAATTTTGCTGGCAGATTTTCAAATTTAGGTGACTGAAATTTGGTTCATAAACCTTATCATAACCCATGATCTTATAAGCACTAACATAAATTCTTTGCCTATACTTGTAATTAAATTTAAGAGAGTGAGTATTTACAGAATTTTAGGGTCCATACCAGAGATAATGAGCATCCCTAAAGACTCCCTTTAAAGCTGTGCAAATTCTCAGGACCTGCAAAAGCAGCAATCCACAAACCAACACTTGGATTTTGGATCGACATCTTAACTACCAAGTCTGAAAGCATTGGCTGTAAATTACAACATCATAGACTTTTCTGTTTTACCTTCATACATGATGCAAACTCTTTTTTAAAGGCAACTATTTTTAAAGGCTGTTTTTAAAGTTTTCTTGGCAGTGATTCCAGGATATGTCAAACATTGGGTATATATTTCTCTGAGACCCAAGTAAGGGATCAGTAAGGAACCCTGAGCCTTTATGTTTCACTTTGACAGAAGGAAAACATTCTGAATAAATAACACTAAAAGGATCTACATTTGCAGTAGAGTTGACACTGCTTTTCCTGTCTTGAAACAGTATTAGTTTTTTCCATACGGTCTTGTATTAGTTTTCTCCATAATTCCCCTATAGTTTCTGCTTGTTTGATGCAGTGAAGAGAAGGTTGAAAGGCCTCCAAAAGAAAGAAGGATGTGAGGTTATTTGAAGAAAATGGAGCCTGGCTATATAGAGAGAAGTTAATTATTCATCAGGCTTACCATTCTTAGTGAAAAGTACCATGGTTGCCAGAATTCCTTTTTCTACACTGTATTCCTTCGAAAGAGCAGGCAGATCTCACAGTGGAATTTTACTGTGAAGAAATGAGAAGTCCAGTTTAAATATTGAAATAATGGTAGAAAAACATCCTCTCCAGAAATTACCTTTTGTGGACAACCAGCATAGCTCAGCTGTGGGCACACATAATCATGACTGCAAAGATAAAGGCAGAGAGGAAATCCTAAAATGTTAATTTGAGTCGTGCACAATGTACATAGCTCATGCAGTGACCTTGCATCAGACTGACCTAATAGTAGCATTCAGCTCCTTTCTCTCTCAACCAATGTAAAATTTCCATTTTGTTACCATCTCCAAACCCTTGCTTTGTTATGGATTGCAGGTGCATTTAATATGTTTGCTGGTATATTGTGTAAATTTGTAATTGTCTCTTCACTGAGAGAGGGTTTCAACCTTTTGCCTTTTACTGCACATTTCTCTCCTGAAGTTATTCTAGAAGTGTCAAAAACACACTTGAGATACTGTTAGTGGGAAACAAATGACCCAAGATGTTCAGCAACATGTATCAGCCATTAGGATTTCCCTCCAGCCTTCTTTACTATATTTAATTGAAAAACTCCTAACTCTTATCATCTTTATAATTTTCTCCCTTGCCACAGTCTGAACTCACATAACCATGATCATTCTTATTGATAAATGGGGTTGTTTATCCAAATTATCTGATTAATTTCCCATATAGAGATTGATATACAATTGAAAATCTTGGATTTTCCTCCTAAGTACCAGTTTGAATCAGAAAGGTTGTTTTCTCTGTTTGAGGATGTGGAAGAAAGACAATCAGGACAGCTCTGCAACTCATTAGCCTTGGCAGTGTGGCAGTCACTCAAGAAGGGCCATACATGCAATATGTTAATCATGGTATAGTAACAAATGTTGCTTCAAAAGGTCAAACAATCCATCTACAAAGGCTGAACCCCATGTCTTCTGTCCCAACTAGCAGGCAACACTCAAGGTACCTCTTTTCTACCCAGTTCTCTCAAAAGTAGTTGTGATTTCTTTTCTGTACAATTGAATAGTTTCAGGAAGGGAAGATAGCACTTAGTCTCCTTAAATCCCTCAGCCTCTGGCAACCATTTCATGTTGTTAGATAAAAATATGGAAATGTCTCTTCCCAATTTCTAGGCAAAGGGTCTTGGTAAATAAGTTGTTACTGCAACAGCTTTCCTGGATCTTGGTCCAGCTCTGTTCTCCAGCACTGTGGTGACCTGAATCGACTCCTGTGGGGAGCCTAATCCTGTATCCTCCTACCTTAGGTGTGCTCTGGCAGTCCTGTAGGGATGGAGAGATTCTCAGGAGGGGGCTTTTCTCACATCTGAGCTAGTCCCATTGTTCTACTTTTACAGGTCAATGAAAGAGCTGCCTTGAAAGTGTTTCAGAAGTGCACTTTGTGTGTATTTCTTGCATGTTGACTATAATGGGATCTTAGGTGAGGGGCTCTGATGTAGATCCCTGCTTCTAATCAGAGAACCTCCTGTCCTTGGAAAGATGGAAATCTCCCTGAGTCATGTGAAAACCATAGCAAGGTGGTTGGAAATGTGAGCAAAAGTAGAATTAAAATTTGACAGGTTTGGCAGATTTTGAAGTGGAATGGGACTGGGTGGAGTGTTTTCCAGGGTGGAAGGAGCTATGGTTCCCAGCAGCTGAAATTGGGGGGTGGGTCAGTAAGCCCCATGCTGGTGCTGAGGAAGGGTTTGGAGGCAGAGTCAGTTAGTTTCATCTAGAGCCTGGTGTCTCCAGAGAGGGAGCCTGAACAAAGAAATCCCTGGGTCTTTATCCCCTCACAGTCTGTGCACCTAATCCTCATTTGCTCTTCACGAATCGTGCATGTGCCTCTTGGTCCAGTGATGATTTATGGTCTGGGGTCTTCTAACACCTCACAGGATTCTTTCTGAGTGCTTCTATAGTGTCATTTTATAAAGATACAAGTTTTTCTGAACAGCTGACAGGTATTTTCAATTAGATATTTTGTTAATGTGGAGGTCCTGTGCACATGGAAATGTTCAGAACTAGCTGAGAAGTGCAACTACGCAGTGTTGAATTTGCACAGGTGGGCTGTCAAGCAGGGGGTTTATTTGGCTGCCTCACCACAGTTTACAACAAATTAATTTAGTAGCATCTGCTTGAACAGCACAGATTCCTGGTTGATAATTGTGGCTGGGGCCTGTGTTTCCAGGGTCCCAGAAGTCTGGAGGAGATAAAGGTCTCCTTAAGGGGAAACTGCAGCAGAGAAAAGAGCAAGAGACACACAAGTGTGATCTAAAAGTGAGGAATAGGAGAATCTGGAGACTGGCTGCAGTCTAATGCAAGTCATCCTAAAAGTGCTTTAAGAGTGGTACACAGGCAAAGAGCAGGGGAATGCAGCAGACAAGAGCACCCATGGTTTGCTGCTTGTCTGGAAGCTTCAGCACTGAGGGGAAAGAAAAGAATCTCTTCCCAACGCCCCTCTTTACCTTCATTTACTACTGTTGCTTTAGAAACGTGGATTTTTTGGGAAAATGCTCCTAAAACACCACTGTCTCCTCTCAGAGACAAACAGAGCAGTTCCTGGCAGCAAAGAGTTTGTGGCTGGCCAGGGAGCAGAGGGGACCATTGGTGGTGACTGGATGGTCTGCCCATGGATGTGCTGGGGAGCAGTTTCTTCCAGATAGAATCCAGGCAACAGGGACCAAAGGAGAAAGATGCTGGAATATACACCTGTGTGTGCAAATGCTTATACCAGACACACCTGTGTATGTACATGCATACACTGCACAAATGGGTGTGTATATTGCATATGCATATTATGCATATGTACAAAACCACCCTCATGCTTTAAGCAGGCTGGTGTGTGGATGACAAATGATGGAGTCAGACAGATCCTGAGAACCAGAGGGGAAACTTATGGAGAGTTGTAGGCAGAATTTGTAGTCTCTGGCTCAGCAAAAGCCCCAGCCCAGTTTGGTTTGGGAGCCAACAGGAACAAAACCGAAAGGGAGGAGCTGGTGCTGTCAACAGGCCAAAGAATGGCGTAACCCCACAGCAAAGCAATCCTGGAGGAGATGCATAAAGGCCAGGCCTTTCCCTAACCATAACCCCTAACCCTGGCTGAGCAGGGAGAGAAGCATTGTCCAAGTGTACTGCAGGCACAAGAGTTTGCCTCCTGAGACAGAGGGAAATAATGAAATGAACATGGGTGATTGGGAGAGCTGCTAATTTTGTGGTGAATAATTTATGTGTCAATGGAAATTTATTCAAGAAAATATAATATTTAGTTATTTTCTTCTGGAAATAACTGTTAAATCCATGCTCTCTTTTATTAAATACATTTATTGACTTCTTGTAGGTATGAATTAGGAGCAGCTTTGTTCATTGGATGGGCTGGAGCTTCACTCTGCATAATTGGTGGCATTATATTCTGCTTCTCAATAGCTGAAAACAGTAATTCTGCAAGGTAAAACACAAGTTGTACTTACTGAAAGAAATCAGTACCTCTGCATTATTACCTGCTATATGTATGCAGTTTGCTTACTGTTCCAAAATGCTTTCTAATGAGATTCTGAAAAGGATTGTGTGGATAAAAGAAAATAAGCACAATTTTGTCAAATTTAAGGATAATGCTCTGTCCACCATTAATGTAATTCAGAAAAGCTATTGACTCAGAACAAATACTTGTGATATATATATATATATATTTCATAAATTTACTACAGCTGCAAAACAGTGCATTCACTGATGTAGGAAAAGTGGTCAGGTAGCTTTACAGCATAAATAGACAAGCTTATTTGATCTCAAGTCGTCAGATCAAAAGCGAGCAGTGGTGGCAGTGGCACTTCCAGCATCTGAAGAGGGGTGATAACATAGAGGAACAGCTGTAGGGAGTAACTATTCACCTAGGATCTGCTACAATTTAAATTATTTCATGATTAGGCCCTAATTTACTTAGCTGTGAATGAAAAACACATGTTACAGCAAAGTGTAAAGACAGATGCAAAGATAGACAGCTGGAGAGGCAATGTTTAACTAGAATGGGACCACACAGAGTAGGAACCTGCCCCCTCCACTGAAATTTGTAGGTACATTCCCATCCATTTCTTCTAGCTTTATTACTATAATGCCTGGATGCAGAGATGTCACCTGTCTGTGGGACAGGCTGTAAATGGTTGTGTTTTCTCCTTTCAGGAGGGGGTATGCCTATAATGGAGCCACATCTGTGATGTCTTCTCGGACAAAGGTCCACAACAGTGTCCCTGACAAAACCCCACCCAAGCACTTTGACAAGAACGCTTATGTTTAGTTGCACTCTTGGAAGACTCAAAGCGTTTTTAAACGTGATTTTGTACGTTTCATTCAGAGTGATTCCCCCAGCCCCAATGTACTTACCACTAAGACAATGAATTTTAAAAATATTAACTTGCAGCTTTTTACATATTGATGTAAATTTTGTTATGTAATATTTTAAGATTGATGTTGGTATTGTAAAGTTTATACCTGGCAATCATGAGCTGATGTTGCATTCTTAAAAAAAAAATAAATGAGGTATTTACTAATTCAGTTTGTCATGTCAGCTGCTTATAGAAATGGCACCACACACATTGTATGGGCATATTGCAGTTCAAAAATTCAGCTACTGTTTTTTCTTTGTCTGTCCATGGAAATGTGATGACTTTTGAGGGAGTATTTGTACAAGTCAATAAATGAGAACAGAGATTACAAATAACCACAAAATTCTTTCTAAACTGAGTCCCTAAAATCAGACACAAACTCAAGTTTATTGTGAAGTTTGAAATGATGGACCTGTGGAGTTTCAATAAAATTTGGTTATTTTGGGACAACAGTGTAAATATAAAAAATGAACAGTCCTATTTAATAATGGCACAGTATAGAAAAAAGTGTTGTATCTGGTATTATCTAAATTACATTAGAACTACATAGTCAAGTTTTTTGTTTTATGTTATTTTTGTAATTAACTTAAGTAAAAACACTATTGCATTTTTTAAAGAAGGCAGCCAATATGGACAAACCAGAAATGTCAAGTACTTCTGCAATGGCAGGTCAGTGCTTTCTTACTGTGGCTTGACATTTTAATTTTTTTTCCAGTTGTTGTCCTTTTATACTAACAAAGACTCAACTCCAATACAAAAAAAAAAAACCCAACAAACCAACTTCTCCATATAGGAGGCATTTAATGATGATTAGTTTTAGAGCTGAGGCTTTTTTCTTTTCATTTGGTCTTTATTGTAAACCATGGTAGAAACTTAACAGTTTAATACATGGACATATTTTCTTTAAAATGTTGACAATTTTATATAAATTTCATGATAAAATACAAGAAAATACGCATTAGAAATTGTATAAAGTAATACTCTGCAGTATATTCTGTTCATTGGTTAACAGGCTTTCTTGCAGGACCAGTTTCAATCTTTAATGTAAACATTAGAGGCAAAATCTTCACCTCAGAGAAATGAAAGGGACTTTCACCACTGAACTCATGAGTGTGCTGGTTTTGGCTGGGATAGAGGTAATTTTCTTCACCGTGGCTGGTATGGGGCTGTGTCTCGGACTTGTGCTGGACATAAAGAGTTGATCATAGAGATGTTTTTGGTATTGCTGAGCAGGGCTTGCGCAGAGCCTTTTCTGTTTTTCATACCACCACATTGGCGAGGAAATTGGGGGTGCACAGGAGGTTTGGAAGGGACACAGGTAGGACAGGTGACTCAAACTGACCAAAGGGACATTCCAGACCATGTGACATCATGCTCCATATATACAGTGGGGGAAGAAGGAGGAAGAGGAAGACATTTGAAGTGACGGTGTTTGTCTTCCCAAGCCACCATTACATGAGATGGGGCCCTGCTCTCCTGGGATGGCTGAACACCTGTCTGCCCCTAGGGAGCAATGAATTAATTCCTTGATTTGTTTTGCTTTGCTTGTGTGTGTGGCTTTTGCTTCCCCAATTGAACAGCTTTGATCTCAACCCACAAGTTTTCTCACTTTTACTCTTTCAAGTCTCTCCCCGGTTCCACAGGTGAGGAAGTGAGTGAGCGGCTGCATGGGGCTTGGCTGGGGTCAAACTACCACAAAGAGAGAGAAGAATTACTTTGTTTTCAAATAGGCATGGCCAGTAATGCATATTTCAATATTATTTTTCAGAGTCAGATTGAAAGACACAAGAGTTCTGTAAACAGTGTTCCTTGTTATTACAGGACCAGTCAGAGAAGTTACTGAGAAACACTTGATGTTTTCACCTGCATTTTGAACCTCAGCAGAACCCAAAAGCAGGACCTCCCATCTGGAATGGAACAATTATAGATCTGAAGAATCACTCCAGTCTGTTACAGTGACTAAGCTGCTTTTTAACGTGCTTGTATTATCAGCTTCATGAAGGCCTGTTAAAACAAATAGACAAAACAGTTAATTGTTATTAATATTCTTTTGGGGATATTGTACTTTGTATTTGTCTATAAGATAAAATGACATGCTATGTGAGCAAAGATGTGGACTTCAGGAAGTCCCAAATTGCAACCAGTAAGGAAATGACAAGTGTTGATAATATATAAATTGTTTCTCTCACAGAACATAAAGCACAGCACACAAGCAGTCAGTGTCAACTTTGCTTTCCCTTCAAAAATAACCAGAAGTATCTTTATGCAATTGACACAGCTTTAACCTTTACATACATTGAAATGTTAGGGTTAGAAACCACTATATAAATTATATGTAAGATTAAGGCTTTTGCTTTAGCCCTAGTTCAAATATTTATCTCAGCCTGGTAAGTCAGTTAGATAACTTGAACAAACCTGGAATGTTGTTATTATTCTCAAGACAAGTGAGTTCCCTTCTCCCTTAAATTTGGGAAGAAAAAAATCTCAGATGATTAATTTTTAAGATGATGTTGAAGTCTGGTAATATTATGGTTTAAAATATCAAATTTAAATTTGCATCTCAGTATATTTATGTGTGTGTGTGGTTTATGTACCACTAAGTATCATAAAAACATGATATTTATATGGCAAGAAGCCAATCACAGAGTTTTTTTTCTTCTTTTCTTACAAAACACCATCTGTTGAATTACAATGTACATACACTGTACTTAGTTCTCCCCTAGGTGGGTCAGTCACTTATGAACGTGTTACCTTCCTCCTTTGAGGCACTTTTCTTGGGAAGGCCCCACGCGTGTACCACAGACACACCGTTGGGTTCATTCTTCTGAGCTGTCGTCCCCTTCTGACCTCTGTCACCTTTCATCAATAAAATGTCTTCCTCTACTGACGAAATATCCCAATCATCATCTTTAGCTTCTGTGAGCTAACAGGGACAAGAAAAAAATTCCTCCGTCTGTTCAAGTTGGGCTAAGATCTTTCCGAAACTCAACAATGTGAAACTACTGAAGAAAAATACACTGGCACATGGCCTTTATGAAATCTACCATCACAGTTGTAAAATCCACATTAATTCAATTACCTAAATGATATTAATTCACTGTTATTGTTCCGAAACTAAAAGAGGTTTGTTGTGGTTTTTTTTAAAGTCAGGAAACATTTAAATTCTGCCAGTTCTGTATTTGGCATAAACCTCTGTTTTCAGGTATTATATGCCAGCCTTAAAAAAGGATTATCTTTTCTGGGATGTTCCAGTGAGTCCTTTAAGCATTAGAATGTAGATTATTTACATGAAAATAAAGATGTGACATGTAAGGGGGCAGTTTACAAGCGTTCTGTAGTCAAACTTCAAAAAAATATTGCAGTAAAGGCCTTTTCAATTTAAAACTAATTTATTTAAAGAGAAAATTAAATAGTGAAAATTTTAAAAACCACATGGTGCTCAAACTTTAAATACACATTCCCCTCAAGACTCAGTGTCAGCATGTCCAAATGTATTTTAATTAAGTGGTGGATTTGTATACTCAGTTCTTAAAATGAGAATCAATTCAAGCAGATGAACCTGAAGGCAATGAGTCCATGGTCCCACTTACCTCTGCCTGAGAACTAAATATCTTCATTCAGCTTTAGCAAGAAGAGCTACAGTATTTTCCTATTTTTCAGTTAGATGTGGTTCGATGGATTTGAGCTATTTTTAGAGAGCTTAACTGTGGGAAGCAAACAGTGGTTTCTCACAATGCTAAAACCTTATTTCACTGATCTCCAGTCTCTTATTTCACTGGAGTCTCCAGTACTCTCTTACAGTAAGGATCTAGATGGTGATTCCATTGCACAGAAGGAAGGTTCAGATGCTACTAGAAAACTATGTAGGGTATGTATATGCTAGAGAAAAATCAACAAATACGAACATGTCGTGTGTCTCGAAAGTGGGGAAGAGACTGCAGTAATGCCTTATCTTGCAACATAACTCCATTTTAACATTACAAACTGTTTTTCAAAAACTGACAGATCTGCTCAGTGTGCTGTATTATTAACATACCAGAATTCATTATTGTCCTGTTTCAAATTATCTGCATTTGGAGGGTGTGGTAATGGGAAAGTCAGTCACATATATTGAGAAATGCTGGAGGAAGAGTTTCCTTGAACATTCAAGAAGCCCCAAATGATTGTTAAAGTAAAAAATTGAGATAAACTTGTAAACTTGAAACAGAATTCAGTTTTGATCGAATGTAAATACACGGCAGCAATCAAAACTGCTGAACAGTTTTATTAACTCGAAGACTTATATAAAGACATCTACATTAAACATATAAATATGGGCATAAATGTGTGTATATACTTACCAAACCATACAAAATGGTGTGTTCTTCTGTAAAGATTCCCATAAAAAAGTAGCAGTGCCTGCCCTGGTTTCCTAAGCTTATTCTGAACTCATGGTGTCCATACAGGATACATCAGGGACACAAGGTATTCTAAATTAATTATAGCAACAATATTTTTCATAAAATGATGGAAAGGTGTGGGTTGGAAGAGACCTCAAAGACCATCCAGTTGAACTCCCCCACCATGGGCAGAAAAAGCTTCCAATAGACCAAGTTATTCAAAGCCCTCTCTAATCTGACCTTGAACACTTCCAGGGATGGGGCATCCACAGTTTCTTTGGGTAACTTGTTCCAGTGCCTCACCACCCTCATTGTAAAGAATTAATATCTAATCTAAACCTACTTTTCATTAGGGTCTAATTTTCTGTCCAGAAGGATCTGTTCCATGATCTTTCTGGGCACAGAGGTGAGACTAACAGGCCAGTAGTTCCCAGGGTTCTTACTTTTTAAAAAAATGGGCTTATTTTCCTTTTTTCAGTCAGACACTACAACCTGCTGCAACGACTTTTCAATTATCATGGAAGAAGGGCTTGGTAACTATATCAACCAATTTCCTCGGAACCCTGGGAAGCATCTCACTGGGTCCCATGGATTTACGTGAGTTCAGGCTTCCCTGGGGGTCTCAAACTCAACCTTATACCACAATAGGAGGGATTTCATTCCCCCAATACTTGCCTTAAGGTTCAAGGGCTTGAAGAGTGTGGGAAGGGAGATTATCATTGAAAACCACTGCATTTTTAAAACGTAGGTTTTAAGGTTTATTTTGCTACAGGTCTTTCCTCTTGAAGCCCAAATTCCTGAACACAATGACTCACCATCTAAAGATCTTTACAAAATCATCTTGCCAATTTAACTGTGAACATTTTATGGTCTTGTAAAATCTGACACTACAAAGAATTTAGAAGTAATGCTAGATGGAAAATTGCACTGTAACAGTCATATCTGCATTGATAATTTTGAGTTTGGTGTGATTTGCAGCTCCCACACAGCCAATGGACAACTTAGGTGTCATCAATGGCAATTACAAGAACATAAGCTAAATGTGATTATGCTACCTTCATGGCCAAAGTTGATTAAGACAATCACCCCCTTCTGGAAAATGAAATAGAAGTGTCACTGTTTCTGGGGGGAATGATGAGTTTCAGATTTAACTCACAGTCAGAAAGCCCTAAGGTATCAGTTTTATTATAGACAAAAGGATTCTCAGTAATTATTATTTGCTACTTTAGTGAAAAAATATTGTATTGAATGTTACAACTAGTACCTGAATGTCTACTTCAATCTAGCAATAACTACTCAAACTGACATAAAATCACTCTGTGCTCTTGACTTCTCATTTGGAGTAACTTCTGTTCCTTTTAAAAATTGTTCAGGCTAAGACCCCAAATTGCTGCAAAATGGTTTACCCTGCAGAACTCTAAACTGAGGAGAAGACCAGGACCTTAGGAGCCTGAGGGGTAAAGAATCCATTGTGTTAGTATTCTGGTGGTGAACACAGGCCACACTCAATGGACAACAACAGATTTGATGTATTCTGAAAGCAGTATCTGATTGTGGATTGATGCAGAACAAAGACTAATGGAATGTGTCCTCTTATTCAAATGTATTTAAGAGACCCATATTAGATAAAGCTCTAGAAATAATGTTTTTAAAAATTAGATAAGCAAATTCCTTTTTTCCTCCATCAAAACAAGACACTAGGAAAACAAGGAGGATTCTCTATGCTGCTAGAATAGAAGATAAGAATGATACCATGGCCAAACTTTGAGCTGTAGTGATCCACACCAATCATGGTATAAGCTAAGTAAGTAGTGCAGATGAAGTCACTTGCCACTTGTCCCTTGCTAGCACTTTTCTATACATCAGTGCAGGTGTACCCAGAAAGACTACTAAGCTGGAATTCCAAAACTGTCTTGCAGAATTAAGTTCTTCACTGCATCAAGATAATTTCAGCTTGGAAAAAAAAAAAAAGTAACATACATATAGTTCAATTATTTAATGTAATAATGCTGCATATTAAAAGTGATACCTTTGGTTCTTTCACCTCTTCTTTCTTAATAAATGCCTGTGCAACGTTAATTCCTCCAGCTGGTTTGTTCTTACTTCCATGGTTAGAAACACTCTCTCCAACTTGTTTTGCCAGTTTTTGAATAACTGTTCCTAAAAATCAGAAAAAAAAAAAATTGACAGTTTCCCCTCCCAAGGAGGAGCTTTACTGTAAACCCTCTAGAAATCTTCACTGCAGTAAAAATAAAAGAAGTCTCTCTGAGATAAAGATTGTGTCTTTTCCTGCATTTATATAGAAGAGCATGATACACATCTCTAAGTAATTCATTAACAGAAACACATTAGCAAAAACATCAAGTGTCTACCTACATATGTATACACTCAAGACTATGTAGTCTGCCTTCACTATGTTTTCTAACACAGGAATATTACCATGAAATGCAAAACCATGCACAGCCGTTACAACATCCATATACAAATGCAGTGAAAAACCTTTAGGAGTTTTGGCAGGTGTTCCAGTTTCTTCAATTCCATTTTCCTCCTTCCCGTCCCCATCACTTTTGCCAGAAGGCTTCTGAAAAGCATGGACTATGCTGCTTGATGGTTTTGACTGCTTTTGCAATCTCTCTGGTGTTACATAGGACTGTTTCATATCATCTTCATCAGCTTCTTCCTCTGAACTGAATGGTGGTGTTCTAAGGAAAACCACATTCAACATGAATGCTTACTGGGTTTTAGTGCGTGCATCACTGCATATACATTCAAGCTTCCATGTATTTTCCTTTCCAACAATGTGGATTTTTCTTAGTGCAAAAAGACAGAATCTTCCCAAAATTTTAACTATTAAAAAAAAATCACGCTGTTAATTAAACTCAGAAAGTTATCCCAAAATTCTCTCTTATACACACATTACTCTTTCTATTTATTCAACCATCTTTACAAAGCAAGAGACCAATATAAAACAAGTCTTGCCAGGCAAAACCAGATGGGTTTTCATGGATCAGCAGGTAGAGCAAATTTCAGGATCAAGGAATCTGTGCCACAGAAAGTCTCTTGTGACATCAGTTAGATGTAGGAATTTTTCAGTGCAGGAAGTGGCAAAATGTATCTGATGTGAATGGAACAGCATATTATGGAATGGAATATATACATGGAATATTGTATATAATCTTGGTTGCAGTATGAAAATATCAACAAACTGAGAAAAATAGGTCACCAAAGTCTCTAAATGCTTTTAACACAGTCAGAAAAAGCATCTAAGAGAGAAACTAAAGGAAGTTATCTTATTGAATATCTCTCTTTCTCAACCACAATAAAGAATACATATGCTGAAAGAAAAACATGCTATCTTTCAGGGATTATAATAACACACTCAAATAGAGTAACACTTTAAACCAAAAAAAGTATGCCAGTCCAGAGAGTGTTTATGATTTTAGCTTAATTACAGTTTTTGTGTGGCAAACATGTCACCAAAAATGTCTTCTTCAAAAAGGCAAGGGAACAAAACATACGTGATGCTAGATGTCTTTCTGGAACCTCCACTTCCAAGAATCTTCCTGGATCTAAAAATAACGAGACAAGTTATTTCAAGACTGACAGCAACCATAAAGTTTATATGGAAGTTATGTGACTTCTTTCCTCAATTCTTAAAATTGAGGGAATGTTCACATCAGCCACAAAAACCCAAACCCATAGGACTGTTATCTGAGGTATGAGTGTTTTTAGAAAGGCATCTCTTACTTTGGTGTAGAACTATACTCAGGGAGGATTGTTCTTTGTCCAGATGGGCCGACAGCTGATGGAGACCACTTTGATGGTTTTTGAGGTGTGGCAAATGAGGAAATTCCCAACGGACTGAACTTGTGTTTTTCTACAAGAAAAGTTGTTTGCGTCATTCTTACAACTCAATGTTCGGTATCTTTCACATTTAATTTCTGCAATTAAGGATGTCTCTGCTGCAGACTATAGTTGCACAAAAAAAGAAGAGAAAATGTCATTCTTTTCTTCCAAGCAGTTTAGAGTTACCGTGCTTTGGGTTAAAAAGCAATTTGGTATAAAGTAAACCCCCTTGCTTTACAGCTGGTCCTCAGAGATCAGACATCTTTCAGAATTGAATCCTGGGCTATGCCAAGTCTTTTAACCCAGGAAATTAAAATTGTGATGCAATTGTATTTTTACTGCTGTAACAGCTATCCTGAAGTTAATGTTTATATATATATAAATGTATATNAACCATATATGTTGTATTTAATAGACTAGTTCTTTAGAATGTGACCAGACCTATGGTTAACAGATTGTTCATGCACCTGGTGTGGGCCCTGTAGTTACGCTTTTGAAACTCACTGATACAAT
>WEIU01016440.1:183313-203153 GCA_013389925.1 Aegithalos caudatus
AAAGGAGGTTAAGTTCCTCAGAACCTGATGGATTAAAGGAGCCGCTTCTGACACCTCGGAAAAATAAAGCATGGGTACAATCTGTCTAGTCTAAAAGCATTAGTACAGTTAATGGGAACTTTAGGATATTGGTGCAAACATCCTTAGTTTCTCTGTTATTGCCCATCCCTTGTACAGTCTCAAAAAGGGAAAATCATGGGAGTGGACTGAGTGACACATGAAGCAGTTCCAGAGCTTGGTCCCACAACCCCCTCAGAAGCCCTGTTACAGAAGAATGGGGTTTTGTTGAGGCACTTACTGCAGCCTGTTTCACATTGGCCCTGATGGACCAGAGAGATTCTACTCAACTGCATTTAAAGAGACAGAACTAGAACTAGATTTGGAACTAGAAAAGGGACTTTAAACATCAGTCCAAGCAGCTAAACAAGTTGAGCCACTAAGGGACAACCTGTCTGGACAAACCCCAATGAAAGCTGTATTGCTTTCCCTTTCCAGTAATGATACTGGGAATGATGCCAGCACATCTTCACTGAAGATCAAGTTAACCATCTAAGAACGGCTTATCCTTGATGTAGAAGCAACTATTGCCATAATGAACCAAATTTGGTTCACACATCTACAAGCTTGACCTGCAGGGTGGAGACCCTCCCTTCTGTCTATGGAAGCTAATGAATATGGTAACTAGAGCACATTCTGCACCACCTGAACTTCTCACTTACAAAATTTTCTGCTGGCAGCAAATATAAGGGAAGGAGATGAGGGCACTTTCCCCACCGAAATTAGAAAGGTTTAACCACAATGCCACTGAATTTGAAAGGGAATTTCAGTCCTGGTATCATCTAATCAATTTTACTTAGGACCTCACTAAGAATACAGTAAGAAGTAAAACAGACAGCATCAGTAGTCAGACCCCTCTCTTCAGAGGGTCACCCACAGCTAGAGGAATTTTCAATAAACTACTTAATCCTGTTGTTACTATGTTAATGCTGACTCTAAGATGTTTTGCTTTGATCACAGACATGTACGTAAAAATCTAGATAATAATCTTTCAGAAACACATAAGGTCTGGGTGTGGCATAATGAAAGATGTGAGGGAGAGTTATGAGCAATTTCCTTACAGAGACCCCCAAAAATCCATTAAATGTGATAGGGACACCAAATTGATTGAAGTCATGGAGTGGATAATGTAGGAACAAGGCCTACAGTGATGAGATAGATGATGAAGGGACTTCCATGAGATCTGCCATGAGATGTGTAGCCAAGGAATTACGTGGCCACGATGACATGCTGAGGGGGTGGTAGGTTATCAGGCTGGGTGACTCAGGGAAGAGGGATGGATGCTAAGCAGTCACTGTTGGCGAATCTGGGATCACAATACAAGACCAGACTCAGACTGTAACCCACACTACTGCTGCACCTGGGAACATGATCAGACTTAAAATGCTGAATTGGTTAAAATCAGAAAATAAGCACAGCCATACTCAGCCTTTGAGATCTGTGAGGATCAGCTGGAAAGCAAGGGAGTTTATTTGCTGCTAAAGTGCTATACTCCCAACACAACACTGTGTATCTTGTCAGAGCTAAGATATTTGCTGTTAAACACCACGTCAAGAACCTTTTAAAGATAACAGTTTAGTTGTCGATAACTACATAGAATATTGATACGTTAAAGCAGGAAAGCAGCTATACAGAAATGTTGTTAAATGAAACTTTAAATAGCTGTTATAAAATGTAACATGATGAAATAAATCCCAAAATTCACTGTAACCTTCACCAGGAAGCTGAAGACAGAAATCAGATCTGCTAGAAGATAACGATTTCTCTTCAACCCGAAAGCCAACTTGACGTTCAAGATGCTCTCGAATTCCATGAATGGTGGGCTCTTGCTTCTCTTTGCGCTCTCTGGCATGTTCAATAGCTCGCAAAATTTTACTTAAGCGATCACTTGATATTCCATGAACACCCTAAGGAAAAAAATTGTATTGTAAGCACTCTTTTAGACTTCAGATATCACAAAGCTTGTAGAAAAATCACAGAAGTTGTAACATTGCTCACAAGTGTAGCCATATCCTCCACAGCTGTAATTTGATGGCCATCCTCTCAGGTTAGTGGTTAAGGAATTACAGTCACTTAAAACACGGAAATTTAGCTTTGGATTTTATAGGTTGAGAACTGTAGTACAGGAGTGAAAGAGAACAGAAGAAAAGTGGTACAAAGATTACCCTTCTTTTAAATAATTCAATATCTTACTGCTTTAATTCCAAAGGATTCCAGCTTCTCCTCCAGAGTTTTCTCCAAAACAACTCGTAATTCTTTAGTTAAAGAAGGATCAGACCTCAGAGCATTTATTAAATAGGTGTTACTTCTACCTGGTTTTAGATCACTTTTCTCAATTTCTGAAATAAGAAGGAAAAATGCTGTTAAGAGATATTTTAAAAATCCACATTACATGAGACAGTTAAAAGTAACTGAAGCATGCATTCTTTAGAAATAGCATAGATATATATGTGCACTTTTTATCTACATGAAATCATGTAATTTTCAAAATATTGGGCCAGCTCACAAAAGCCAGCTCACTCGGAATCTGTACCTCAGCACCTTGTACTCATCATCACAAGTATCTTTTATTGCTCATTACAGAATTGCTGTAAAGATACAATGTTGAATATTTAGCAACGAAGATATTTACTTTTAGCTTTGTACATGAAAACTTCTGATAAAGACTATCTTCTGATACTTCAGTTCTCTAAATGTGGTATTTCAAACAAAAGCTGAATTCTAGCAGGAATCAGAACAAGAATACTACGAACTTTTGCTCAAGAAAAGCTTCAAGCAACATGATGTTCTCTGATAAAATCATCTATTGAAACTAAACCTTTGCAAAGTTGTAACACTTTCAAAAGTCTTGGTAAAGACAAAACCTTAGTCTGGAGTAGACTGTTTCCCAGAAAATACATGATGGATAATAGTTACCATCAAAAATCTTTCAAGGACAAAGTTCAGTGTCATGTTTTCTTCTATGCAAGTCTAAGACGTCATACATACTTAAAAGCAGACAAAGAAGTTCCTACCTCTCTCCCTTGCTGGAAGTGTCAATAATGACTCTTATGTCAATAAAGAACTTACGCAAGAAATAAAGAATCATCTAGACAGATTCTTCCATCTAGAATGAAGACTGACATTTAAGTTAGGCCAAAGTATTACAGGGTCATACAGGAGAGTAAAGAAGCAAAACACACCCATTTGGAACCTGTCTATAAAGTGTCACTGGCAAGACAAAATTTTACTGAATGCCACTTAAAGTAAATGAAGTGATAACCTGTGGAACCACAATAGCTTATTCTGTCTAGCTGTGGTCAGCAAAGCTGGTAAAGGGTACAAAATATCCCAGGGAAGCATTCTGTAAACCACACTCGCAACTGCCCTGAAATAACAGGAGAATCTTGGGCAGGGGCTTGTCTCTTCCCAGTATGCCTAACAGGGCAGCAGAGTCATCTGCTGCCCAATAGACAAGGACAGAAATTAAGGCATAATTCCATATTGTGGCTTCCAAATATTTTATTTTGAAACAAATGTGCCACTTTTTCTATTTGTAAACAATGACAGCTTATTAGAAAGCAGTTCCATTTACTTTTCATTTTTCTTCAAGGGAAAGAAAAGCACCCTAAAGAGGAAAAAAAAAGCCTCAAGATGCACAAATAATATATTAGGCAACTTTGAGGAACTGGCATCCCATGGGCTCCTGGAAAGAACTACAGGTGATGAAAACTGGGAGTCCAGCTGCCATACTATTAGATCTGTGTTGAAGAGGACATAATCAGGCTGAAATCTCATCTGATTTTGGGAACTGCATGGACAACTCAGTTCCTGACAGAGATGAGATTAAAACTGATTTGTCTGGAGAACTGAGTCCTAGAAGAGGCAAACAATTGGTCTTGAGGAAACACAGGGCTGTCTGACTATCCCCAGTCAGGACAAGATGGCATCATTCAGTACAAAATCCCCCCAGACACCCATACACAAGAAATTTGAAGTGGAAGGCTCCCAGGAGCCTTCTGAAGATCCTGTCTCTTTCCAATGTTAATCCTTACAATAAAACAGATACATTTAAACTCATTTTTAAATCCCTAATTACTGCATACTAATAAGAGTAACAAGACTATCCAGCATTATCCTAATTAATGACAATATTAATTCTTGCTAATTAACTCAAGCCAAATCTTCTTTGCCAGAGCTATTATTTAAGGAACTGTTTTCTTATTCATCCCTAAATACTAGATTTAACTTTTGAGACAAGGGATGTTACACCCGGTCCACTGTCTCAGCTTCTACACAATCCTAGAAAATTATGTTCAGAGTCAAGAATTTCCACACTCTCCCTTGCAAATGACTGTCATCAAAACCAAAAAAATCTTGGTCTATCTTTTCAAACTGCATTCTTTCTTTTTCTCTTCTGCACTTCAGGTCATGCCTTTAGGCACAGCAGAAGAAACAAAGACAATCCATCAAGAGAGAAGATGGCAAGCAAGAGAAACAGCAGGAATGGCAAAAATGCAAGCAGTCTTTATTTCAGATTGTTCAGAATCACTGGATTTTCCCTGGGGAAACCTCTCAAATCACAGACGTATTAAAATAACAATTTTGTTTTCAAAACAGCATCATTTCTTTGAAATTTAAACTCATTGGCTGTAGGGTTTAAAACTGATTTTGATTTTCACACACAGAAAAGATTTTTATGTTATTCAGCTATTTGGTGTTTCACCTAAGGTACTATTAGCTGCCTTCAGGAGAAGAATACTGAGCAGGAGGAACCAGAGCTTTGTGTTCTGCCATTGTAAATGTGGCCTTCTCCAAGTTCTCCTGAAGAGGCACAACAGCTGCCAGTGCTGGGCTATGTAACTTTATTCTGAATTGCACAACCCTGGCTGGAGCTGTGGCTGCTTACGGGTAGGTGCAAGTCAGATTACTTGTAAAATATCAGTGATGCATTCATGAAAGCTGGCAGCTCCAACCTCCACCATCAACTTCCTTCCACCTGAACTCTTTATCCTTTCATGCAGAGTTCAAAAAGGGAGTGAACACATAACGCAATTGTGTCAGCACCGAGAATTTACTAGTGAGGGNCTATCCAGCATTATCCTAATTAATGACAATATTAATTCTTGCTAATTAACTCAAGCCAAATCTTCTTTGCCAGAGCTATTATTTAAGGAACTGTTTTCTTATTCATCCCTAAATACTAGATTTAACTTTTGAGACAAGGGATGTTACACCCGGTCCACTGTCTCAGCTTCTACACAATCCTAGAAAATTATGTTCAGAGTCAAGAATTTCCACACTCTCCCTTGCAAATGACTGTCATCAAAACCAAAAAAATCTTGGTCTATCTTTTCAAACTGCATTCTTTCTTTTTCTCTTCTGCACTTCAGGTCATGCCTTTAGGCACAGCAGAAGAAACAAAGACAATCCATCAAGAGAGAAGATGGCAAGCAAGAGAAACAGCAGGAATGGCAAAAATGCAAGCAGTCTTTATTTCAGATTGTTCAGAATCACTGGATTTTCCCTGGGGAAACCTCTCAAATCACAGACGTATTAAAATAACAATTTTGTTTTCAAAACAGCATCATTTCTTTGAAATTTAAACTCATTGGCTGTAGGGTTTAAAACTGATTTTGATTTTCACACACAGAAAAGATTTTTATGTTATTCAGCTATTTGGTGTTTCACCTAAGGTACTATTAGCTGCCTTCAGGAGAAGAATACTGAGCAGGAGGAACCAGAGCTTTGTGTTCTGCCATTGTAAATGTGGCCTTCTCCAAGTTCTCCTGAAGAGGCACAACAGCTGCCAGTGCTGGGCTATGTAACTTTATTCTGAATTGCACAACCCTGGCTGGAGCTGTGGCTGCTTACGGGTAGGTGCAAGTCAGACTACTTGTAAAATATCAGTGATGCATTCATGAAAGCTGGCAGCTCCAACCTCCACCATCAACTTCCTTCCACCTGAACTCTTTATCCTTTTATGCAGAGTTCAAAAAGGGAGTGAACACATAATGCAATTGTGTCAGCACCAAGAATTTACTAGTGAGGGGCTTTTCCCCAGCAAACATTTTTGCTCTGCTTTGTCCAAATCCCTTTAGACATATGGAATGTGCCTGCTTTAAAGAAGTTAGCCAGATTTTCAAAAAAACATTGACCTTGGATAAGGAAGTCATAATATTTACAAGCAATAGCAAATGGGAGACCGATAAAAACAATGTTCCCACCCAAATCACACAAATATAATGAAATAGTGAAAAATACTGTAGGTATCAAATAACATTTTTTATTTTCAAGGAACACATGCCAGCATATTTTGAGCTGAATCAATCATTACCTTTTTCCTCTTCTGAAAGCTCCTCTATGGGCTCCAGCATATGCACCAAGGGTGCCTGCTCTAATAATGAGGAAGAACAGAACACCAGACAAAAAGGACAGAAAAAGGTCAAGGTCCAGAGTGGGAAAGTCAGGAAAAAAACCACCGCACTGATGTCAACTTTCTTGATTGCTGACAACCTGCTTAACCATCACAAACCCACTGC
This sequence comes from Aegithalos caudatus, assembly GCA_013389925.1. Lineage (NCBI taxonomy): Eukaryota > Metazoa > Chordata > Aves > Passeriformes > Aegithalidae > Aegithalos > Aegithalos caudatus. The sequence continues at coordinate 189,892 of WEIU01016440.1, forward strand.
AACATGACTCTTCACTGCCTTGGGGGTACATTTTTGTAGAGGAGACCCTAATACAATAGTCACTTCAGGAGTGATTCTGTTGTCCAAACACAGGTGTATAGTATCATCCCAGATCCATCAGAGTTTTAAGCCAGTGCAAGGTTGACTGATACATCACACAACTGGAATGGCACCAGGTAGGGCATTTTTAGACATCTACCATGACAGAGCCACCCAGGATCACGTAAATCAATATTGTTCATTTCTCATAAGAAGAAATTTTTTAAGATGTATTTAAAAATATTGTTTATGTGCAATCTTATACTAGAAGTTTAAAAAATGCAAGTGAAATGAGCAAAGTAAACCTCAAAAATATATGCAAAAATATATTAACTCACTATTCCAGAGAGTTATTAAGTACTGAGCCCATATGTGCAAGACAGAGATTTAACACACACATATATATAATTCCCAATAAAACCAATTTAAAAAATCTTCAAGTACTCCAATTGAGTAAGATTCAGTATTATCGTGTGTTATAAAGAATTCTTGAAATGTCTGTGCTGCAAACAGCTTCCTAAATGCACTGAATTTATCACTTTATAGGCTGTCAGATACAATTTGCTTCAACAAAAATGAAGCCAGACTACAGTTTATTTACAACCTTATAAACTTAATATATAAGACACGCTTGAAAATTATTATATGTAGATCAATAAGTATTCAGGTTTTTAAAATATTAATATTCACCTACAAATTAATTGATATCAAAACTAGAGCTTGAGGGTCTTCTAGGGTTTACAATAAAAACAGGTGTGCAAACTGTACTTTCAACATTCAACTACAGGCATTATAAGAGAAAGCAATTTATTGGTCAGTCGTTTGGGGCTATATACATTTTCCCCATTCTTCACAAAAAACCTCTTGCACTACAAATGGTTGTTACACTCTGCCAGTAGAAGGGGAGGAAGTGATGCAACAGGAAGATTTTTTTGGCACTTCTTGTACACCAGGTACAAACATGGATGCACTGTGCCATGTCATCACAGTGAAACGAGCATTTGGAGCTAAGTGACACTGCCACATCTCCAATATTCCCCAAATAAAGGGGATTAAACCTAGTGGCATAAACGCCTGGGTGTGGGACCTGCTCTCCCCATGCTTTCCATGCCTGTGGTCATATTCAGCCTCTCACCTGCTTTTCCAAGCCAATTACCAGACTTAAGATTTGCTCCCACAAAACTTGCACTAACTAAGAAATTTTAATAAAAAGCTTTTTACACCATCACAAGTTGTTAACAAGATGCAAATATCAAGATATCTTGGGAAAACATTTAAAAGCAAAACTCTGAGAGACAAATGGGATTCTGGTCTTTCAGTGTCTAAGGCTGTAAAATTTACCAGTGGCCAGAGCATTCCTGGGCACCGGAACATGATTCTCCACACTTGCTCCTGGAACACTGCTGCCCTTCACCAACTAAGATTCTCCAAAACAGTGTTCAGACACAGTTTGGAATCATTCCCAAAAGCCCGAAATGTGTCTGTTTAGAAGGACAGAGCCTGAAGCACAGATGAAATGTTCTGGGAAGATTTTATTAAGCTGCATGGGCTCTGAGGTTTCTGAATTTCTTGTCTGGACTTACCAGTCAGTAAAGCAGTAGCTGTGTAGTTGGATTTAATCTATGCTCGTTTTACCTGTACTTTACTCAAATGCTCTCTGCTTAAAGGGACTGACTCATCTGTGCATAAGCCATTGCCAAGTGACTTAATGTAACAGGAAAATCCCAGTCCTCAGAACTCAGATCTGAAAATAGCCTCCTGATTGGGCATAAGGGTACATGCTTCTCTTCCCCAGCGTATCAGAAACAGAGGAAATGAAAAATCAGTGACTACTAAGAACAGTTGCAAGAGCAGACCCAAAATGCATTACTGTTATATGTAATACTGTTGTTCACTGCGTGGTAACAGAGGAGATCAAATGTTAAGGCATAAGGGAGCACAGCACCTTAAAACACCAACATCAACTTCCCTTACAAGTCTTTTCTTTCTCTTCACTGTTGACATATTCTAAGAGATATCTATTAAACATCACATTGGAATCACACTTAAGAAAAATCATTACTCTGGTATATAGACAGGTGGAGATGACCCCCCCTTAAGGAGTCCTCTCCTTATGTTTACCAGAGAAGTGCTGCTTCTGGCCATCTGATCAGCCATATTAATTCTAGCCATCATAAAGGCCAGCAGTGGTGTGTCTATTATCCCACATCTTCCAGAGTATCTCTTCTGACAGCTAGTATGTGTAGAGACACAGATGAGATGTATCAAAACTACAGGTTACCTTAATTTCTTAGTGGATAATTATACTACTGAAAAATTATGTGTGCAGCATACTTTAAGAAATAATTAAATACCTGATTTAAAGAGTATTTGAAGACAATTTCTACACAGGTGGAAGAGGAAAATATATTTAACAATAATGAAGGGTTCAGGCTGTGTATGTTTCATGCATATCATATATTATTTGTCTGTTTTTATCAACTAGTTAAAAAAAACCCACCCAATATTCTGACAACACTACTGGAAAAGCAGTCTTCTAGCCAACATTTAAAGAAGAAATCTTATCTATTTATGTTGAAATATGAAATGCTAAAGAACTTAGCCTGAACAGAAGCAATAAAATTATCTATGGAGTAGTGTCATCTACAGTAAGCACTTTGCACTTGCAATGTTACAGCCTAGGAAAAAACGTAAAATTTGGTTTTTTTTAAACTACTGCATTTCTTGAAGGTGTAAGGAATGTAAGCCATGGCTACACTCATTATGTACTCCTTTAATTTATACTCAAATTACACATACAAAGAGCCACCAGACCTAATCTGTGATACCTGTAAATTGGACCATTGTTTTTGAATTAACGTACTTCATATATTTTTTCTCCTAACTGATCAATAGAAAGCCACATACTGCACGTAAGCAGCAGAAATATTAATTTTAAACCAATATTCCTAAGTGTGATTTTTTTTGACACTTACCTGAGGCCTCTAAGTTAGGAGCCTAGTCACCTCAGACTCCTACAGTCATCGAAGAGACACAGGCAACTCCAAAGAGCATTCAGATCTTAGTTCAGCTGAACCAAACTCTGAAGGTGCCCCTTTTCTCTGTTTACTGTCTAGGAAGAGTAAGTACTTTAACTAAATTTTCCTCTGATGCCTCAGCTATTTCCCTAGTGATAGCTGAGCCTTGGTGTCCACACTGTGTTTGTAGACTGAGACACAGGTTTTAATGAACAATCTAGTTGGTAGCTTTGCATTTTAGCTACTGTCTTTAATTCCACCAAATATTACTGATCTAGAAAAGACTAAATATTGAACAAGTATCAACATTTCAAGAGTAATATAGGAGCCAAAGCCTAATTTGAAAATATTATTTAAAATAAATTGTAATTAATCTGTTGCCTTTTTGTGAGACTGAAGTAATCTTCGAAAGTAAGACCTAAGTTATATCTGCACAAAGCCCTACAGGTAGCTCAGAAATGGAGAGAAGAATGATCTGCCAGGAGGGTATTCAAGGAGCTCTACTAGCTCTCACAAGAAGTCAGGAATATTAACACAAAAACTCCAGACTAACATAGTTATTCTCCTACTTTACACCTAAGATAACTCACATTTTCAGCCTGGGTATCCTTTCATAACACAGATCTTAGGATGCAAAGCTTCTGAGCGGCTTTGCGAAGCATACTTAAGTTTACCTTAGAGAGCCTTTTCTAAATTTTTTTTTTTTTTTAAGAATTAAGATATTTTATACACAGGAAATTATAAGATGATCTGTGCTAGATAAATTTGTCTACAGAAGTTACCAGGAAGCGTTTTCATTTTCATAAAGGCATGAGATGCAGCCATGATGTCTTAATTCAGTAAGTCAATCCCCTGAGGAGTCCTGAAAACTTCGGGAAAGACACCGTAACTTCTGCTAACCTCCAGAAAATTAGGTAAGGCAAGTTTAAAAAACAATCCAGAAGGGAAGAAAGGGGACAGACAGAGAGACCTGCAGAGATAAATAAAATAGTAATCAGCAAAGGAATCTGAAGGGAACACCTTCTTTGAGGTTTCATAATAAACTGAGGGTGAATCTTTGTGTATCAATGGCAGGAACAGCCTTTTCTATCTTGAGAAGTTTCACAAAATGTCACAGACTTCATATTTGCAAGAAATTATGCAAGGTCTGAATGAGCTGATTTAAATTGTCACAGTGCAAAAAATACTAATGTTCACAGGACTGCTTCTGTCCTCAGTACAAATGAAAGCAAATGCAGCAAGTAACTAATGTTTGACAAGCTTGGTGGATAAGTCCTTAGCAGAAATAATCTTCATAAAACTTAAATCTTAAATTCAGGGAAATTGGTAAACTACATGCTGTGAGACTTCTTAGACCGAACCAGAACTACTGTTTTGGTGTAGTGAGGCTAGCTTAAATGAAAAAGAATACATTGCTTAAAATGCTAATTCTAATTCTCTATACTTAATAAACTATTACTTTTGGCTGCACAATATTCATCCATACAGTTTAATTTAGAAAGCTACAACCAATGAACTACTAAGCTTTGCATAGCTTAGAAAGAAATCTCTGTATTATTCAAATAATGTTACCATAGAATAATTAGCAATAATATAATGAGTTTTCCTTTTAAAAATAATTCTTGTCATAACAAATAGTTTAAAATGAGCACTACTTGTATTTTTTATTCTTCATCAAGTTATTGAAAGCTTGATATATAGTGCCCTTTCTCCACAGAGGCATTTTCAGAACTTTTTGTATTTGGCAAAAAAGAAATATTATCCACATTTTTCACAGACAAATTCCATTTAGTCTACCTGCAACAGGTTTAAAAACTAACAGAAATAATTAGAAAAATCCATTATTTAATTATAATTCAAATTAATAAACAGTTTTTAAACATTTTGCTTTCTCATTTTTCATTGCTACTTAAAAGGAAAATAAAGAATTAGTTGATTACAGAATATTGGTATGGTAACCATACTCTCCATTAATTTGCACACATAAAAAAACCCCAACTATTTTCACAAAGTACAGAACAATGTAAATATAAGTCTCTTGCCCCTTTCCCCTTCTAAAGGATATCACAATGCCACAAGTTAAAATACCTAAATAATGATCCATATGTAACCACAGGTATACTCTGGAAGAACTAGGATAGGATAACTGTCTATTTTGATTATTTCTTCTGCATTTTTACTCCTTGCCATTTGAAGTCACATGGAAAATACAGAATTTCAAGACTCCTAAACAAACATCTCCACGTTTCCCTTTACAAATTCCAGTAGATGCATGTACCTATCCAGTAAATGCATATATCAGATAAGCATATTTTCTATTAGAAAACACATACTTTTTTCCTCAATAAATTTAATCTAATTGCTTCAAGAATACATATTCTAGGAAATATTCTCAAATAATTTTAATTTGGTTTTCATTTATTCTTCTCAGTAGTGCATCCTTATAATTATTTAATAGAAATTCTCAATTCTGACATACAAATTATATTCTTTCAATATAACTACTCTTAGACCTATGATTTGACAAGCAACATATCTGAGAAGAGTGAATGTTAGATTTGAAAGTACTGGATCTGGACCTATCAAAAAAACTTACCATGTGGGGTAACTGATGGACTTGGTTTAGGTTCTTGAAGACGCTCTACGTAAGTGTTCACTAAAATAACATAACAGTAAAAAAAAAAAGGAATTGTATTATAGCAAACAGTAATAGACAAAAAATCTTAAATGTAGCAATATTTAATCATATTTATAAATTACTTACTTTTTTACATTAATGGGTCAAATAAACAAAGCATTACGAAGTAAAAACCTTTCCTTCACAACATAAAAGTACATCTCTATATATGCTTAGCATTTTTAACATTTCTAGAATCAGGAAAAGCAACTACTCACTAAATCATCACTGGACTAGAATGTGATCATTTTTTTGGTCATGAATGCATGCTGTCTTTGTGTCACAGGGAAGAAGGTTTGGCCCAAAGCTACTTAGTCAAGACCAGACTGACTGGGGCTTGTATTCCCCAGAGAGATCTGCAGCATCCATACTTGACATCAATGAGTGCAAACCCTCATACATCTACAGATCTTGTACAGAGTGTAGCCTTGGAGTGAATTAACACTTCAGTCCTACATTCCTCAGATCAACTTGGGGCTAGGAGCAAATTTGCCTGTGTGCCATGGACTTTTACTTGTCTGTGCTTCAGTGTGAATGACCAGCTACAGCTGAAAAGCCACATAGCCATGCTCTTACTAGGCCTTCCCCAAACTAAACCTACTCCCTGCTGACTCTGTTCAAACCCATGCCTTGTAATACAGCAAAATAGTTTCCAAACTGGGATCAGAATTAATTCATCTGTCATCACCTATTCCAACAAACTAATTTCAAGTCACTGAAATTGCAGCATTAACTACATGGGTGTTTGTGGTGCAGGACAACATCTTGAAACACCATTATTAGGTTTAGCTATTTGTAATAGACTACAGATGTTAAAGTATTGCACAGGCAAAAATATAGGACTTCTTAGCATTCTTTGAACACCTGTGTCTTAACTGAAAAATTAATCAGTTTTGTCTACTCTTTCAGTATTTTCCCTTTTGTGGGTTCTGCAGCCTAAGGACAGTCAAACATGAAAAAAAATGATTAAAATTTGTCCCAGGGTGACTTTTTGATGCTTGTATCCCCAATTAAAATTACATTTCATAAAGCAAATATGGAAGTTTTTACATAACACAAAATAAAGTTGTTCACATCTCTTTGCTTCTCAAGCAATCAACTTTGTACATTAGAAGTCTTTACAGCTATAAAACTCGATCTTTGTAAATCATGGCATGGAAACAGGTGGGTACCCTGTGAAAAACAAATACATTTCCAGTACTGATATTATTGCAGTATTTTGTTAGTCCAGTTGATGCCTATATTTTTTCATCCAGGCTGCAGAAATCAGAAGCTAAGTCTGTTTTTTCTTACAGTTTGTACTTACCACCACATGTTTTAACACTTGGAGCTGGTTTTGTGGACAATTCTTTTAGCTAAAGGAGAAAACATAGATACATGAAGAGATAAAAACGCAAAGGATCAATATCTAGAACAAACATTAAACATATAAAATACCTAGTTTCAGTACTATTCCATAAGAGAAATTATTGGTTATGATTTGGGGAGAAAAATATTGGTATTGGGCACTGCTTCTGTGTCCAATATATATTTTCGTTCATGCTTCATGAACGTTTATGTTGTCTGAATGTGAACTCATGCTTTGTACATCCTGTTATTGCAACTTATAAAGTAAATGAGAGCAGACTTATGGGCCACTTCAGCACTTAAGAGTTTCAATACTTTCTTCCTCAGCAATTCATGTTCTATTTTGCAAGCCTAGCTTCCACTCCAGGGAAACACTGGAGTGTTTAATTACACATTGATTTTAAATGCATGAACAGTTCTTCTCCCTGCTTTACAGGTTTGTCTATTTGACACCCCGGGACAAGCACTGAACTAACAGAGTAAAGGAAACATGCTGACTGTAATGTGATCTAAAGAAAACAGGAACCTTATGAATCCTATATCATTAAAACAATGTTTTGCACTCCAATTTTCCCACAGAGAAGAAGAACACAATTCATTCAAAAACATAGCCAGCGTCAGATGGAGCTGGCACAAGATATTGGACTGTGATCCTCTTTTATTTATCTGTTTGGTTATAGACAGCAGTGCCCCTATTCATTGTCCATTAAGTTTGGATTCTGCAAGTGTGTTAGCTATTTCTCAAGCCCTTCATTTTCCAGGGATTGAGAATGTAGATCTGCACAAATGTATTTCACAAACACCAAACTTGAGCTCCTCTGAACCTATCTATTATACATCTGTGCTCATATTGTTATCTTCCCAAAAGTCACTTTATTGAAGGAAATTAATTTATTATTAAGTCCTCCATTTCTCTAGCTATAAAAATTTGTGAAGGTAGAGATGTAAACGCTATTATTTGTCTTTCCATTCTTTAAGTGCTCAAGTATAGGTTTAACATTAATCTCAAGAACAATGTGTAAAATCAGATCCTGATTTAAAAAGAATGTACCATCTAATAGAAGAATAGGCTGCATAATCATGCCATAGTCTAAACTCCAGACTACCCAGATCTTCCCCCCTCCATCACCTCTAAAAATTTACAGTTATGTTTTAACAAAACCTTATTTTAGGCAAAAATAATTCATTTCCAAACACAGAATCACAGACTATCTCAGGCTGGATGGGATCTACAAGGATCAAGTCCAATTCCCTCACTAAACTATCTAAAACTTAAACCTAAGAGCATTGTCCAGATATGCCAAGAGCTCTGACAGGTTTAGATCATTTCCCTAGGGAGTTTGTTCCAGTGCACAACCACCCTCAGTGTGAAGAACTCTTTCCTAATGTCCAATCTGAACCTCCCCTGCTTCATTCCATTTCCTTGTGTCCTATCAGGGATCACCAGACAGATCAGCACCTCCTCCTCCACCGCCCCCCTTGCAGCTGTGTTGCAATCACCTCAGCCTTCTCTTCTCCAAGCTGAACAAGCCAAGTGACAACAGCTGCTCCTCCTAAAATGTCCTCAAGACCTTTGATCACTGTGTTTGCCCTCCTCTGGGTGTGCTGCAAATGTCTGGTGCCCTTCTTATACTGAGGCACCCACAACTGCACACAGGACCTGAGGTGAGGCAGCACCAGCACAGAGCAGAGTGGGACAATCACATCCCTCAGGCAGCTGGAGAAGCTGTGCCTGATGCACCCCAGGACATGGCTGGCCCTCCTGGCTGCCAGCAGGGCACTGCTGACTCATATGCAACTTGACATGACCTCAAACCCCCAGATCTCTTTCTGCAGGACTACTCTCCAGCCTCTTATTCCCCAATTCATGGGTATAACCAGGGTTACCCCATCTCAGGTGGAGAATCTGGCACTTGGTCTTGCTACATTTCACATGGTAATATTTTAAATAATTATTCTCACAGTAATGAATATAATACTTTAGTATGAGAAGTAATGTATTTTCAGATTTCAAACACTAGATCTTGTTTTAAATATTTTGTGGCAGATTAAATCCTTTTCACCAAAAGTTTTTGGTTTATTAAGCCTTTCTTTATCAAATGTGTTTTAATTCCTGGTTTACATTCCTGTGTCTCTTTTCCGTATCTATTCTTATTTATTAACTTACTAACTTATTATTTATCTTATTCTTATTTATAACATAATTTCCAAAGCATAACCAAAACATTCCAGCAATACTATTACAAACTGTGAATATTAAATATGCAATCAGAGAAATATCAAAGACCAAATGCCAGTATAGTGTCTCTCTGTGTCCTGTGCTCTCTGAAACAGAGTGTTTCACAAAACAGACCCGTTTCTTCTGATTAATAATCATCTCATTCTGCTGCTGAAGCCTCTGCTCCAATTCTTCTATCCTCGTCCTGTAAAAGGTGTTATTTCTGTGCAGGTCTTCTCTCGCTGATGTTTTGATTGTCTCAATCTGTGACTGTAGCTAGAAAGCAACCAGAACAAAAGTAACATATTAACACTATGTAAAATATTTTAATGCTATAAAGTCAAAACAAGTAAGTGTCATGCTTAGACGCTTGTAACATTTTTCTTTCTCAGCAAAAACTTGATGTCTTCTGTGACTTCACTAGGACTTGTATATATTATAGAACAGTTGTCTGGATCACTTTTGAATTACACAAGAAAGACTACCTAAATCTCAATATAAAGAAAAAGACATACAAACACATTGCTGACATTGCCTAAAAATAAGATTGCAGGAAATGTGTATAAATCTAGAAAAATGTTTTAATTATAAATAGTGTCCAGTAATGATACTTTAAGGAGGTGATATGTGAATTTGTATAATAAGCCTAGTATATTAATTCTGAATGTCGAACAAAGGGAACATTATTTAGGTGCACCATCCCAAAAGTAATACTTACATTACTCCTCCCTTATTCTATTCTTGCATTGTATGTGGGTTTATCTTTAACTACATCCTTTTTGAGGACTGTTCCATGGTTCCTCCCCAATGTTTTCTTGCCAGAGGAGGAGAAGCATTGGTCAGACCACTATGATCTGCTCAGTTCTTACATGGTCACGCAGATGAAAGGAAAAATGAAAGGAAAAGAAGCAAGAGAAACAAAGCAGGAAAGAGATTAAAAAGAAATGCAGACATAAAAAAAATCTGAGGAATAAAGCTTTGTATAGTAAAATATATAAATTGATGCAAAATAAAATGCCATGGTGTTTTCTCCTGGAATAGCTGAACAGATTCTGCATTAGAAAGCTACAACAGAAAAAGCAATAGAGAAGTGATAGGAAGGAGAAAAAAAAGACTGAGACATGCCACAAGTCCATGGTAGCAGCAGGTACAGGGTGGATGAAAGCTACATGTTGGCAAGTCATATCTCAACTATTCAGCCTACCCACATAATACAGAAAATACTGTATAATAAAGTGCTCACAGAATCAGCTGTAAGCCCTTCAAAAGACAGATACAGTTTCAGTTTTCTGTCAGATTCTGAAATTATAAATTCATTTTCAACTCTGGCCTTAACTGAAAACCAAGATCCTACCATAACAGATACACAGAGATGATAAATGCAGCTAAGAGGACACACTCTTATAAACTCTTGATATCTGGCAGATGTACTAGAGCATATCAAGAATTACTGAAAGGGTAAAGAAAAAAAAAGTCTCCTTTGGGTCTAAGTGGCTTGCTGTGCCACTTACCAGGGACTTTTCTGTCTCATGGTCATTACGGACAGCTTGTATTAAAGATGTCCACTTTTTTTCCTGCATAGAGAAAATCCATGTTAATTCTTGTTGACAAAACGTTAATTTGATATACGCAGATTTTTTTCTTGTTAATAACATATTACTTCAGTTTTAATAATAATAATAATAATACTTATTATTATTATTATTTAATAACACATCATATACAGCTTTATTTTTCTACATAAAGCATAAATACAAAAAAGATGACAGATTATATGAAATTTGAGTAACCCAGCATTTAATTCCTAGAACAGTTATTAGCATGATTTATACATCTGAGTGTGGTTTTCTTATCAATCACTCCAGAAACTGTATATGCTCTTTGATTTGTATATGCAGTTACTGTGAGTGAGAAATACACAAGAATTTTGATATATCTCTGTATATTAACAGAGTAGTAAGAGCAGGGGGTTTTCCTTCTGCATTATGTAATTTTGAGCACTCATTAACAATGTATTTTGTGTTATAATGACAAAACCCCAAAATTAACATATGAATTTTAGAATGAAGCCAATTTCCTCTGATGAAATTAAAAAACCCATAAAGCAAACCTAAGTTTTGCATATCTTTTGAGCAGAAGTGACCAAACTTCTGTATAATACCAGCAGTAGACAAAGACATTCACATCCCAAAAACCATGAAAGAAAACAAAACGCACAGGTTGGAAAATCCTGTCAGAAAATTACCTAATTTTCTTTTTCATTTTGGAAAATGGAATATTCCAATTTTCCTATAAGTGGCCTCACAGATGAGTAAACATAAATGCTTTATTAGCGCCTTCCAGAACTGAACTGCCACCACACTTGGCAAAGACAGATATATTTAATCATAGAGAATAAGAGAATAACAATAAATGAGCAACAATTCCTTCATTTATAAAGGATAAAGTAAATAAATTCTTGTTTGCCATTATATGGATAGTATTAAATAGTATTAAATCTTTAAAACCAGCTATCTTTGGCGTTGACAAGAACAAAAATTTTACTTAGGGATTTCATCTCCTACTCAGAGATGAACAAGAATAAAAAGAAAGCAAGTAATCTGTCAAAAGCAATACACTGAGTTACAGTGTTACCTGTTTTTCCAGAAGTCTAATCACATCTGGATGATCCTGAGGGCGTGGAGGTTTCTCCTCTGTAAATTCATGGCTGTCTTTCAGTGTTCCTAAATTGGATTTTTGTTGCATATTGCACTTTTGTATTTCTAACAGTTGCTAATAGGAGGGAAGAGGAATACAAAATTTTCTTTAAACACAGTTAGGCAGAGATTGCATCAGATACTTCTCCAATTTCTCGTGAGTTCAGCATTTATCAAATTTCACATCATAAATAATATCTACATCTAACATAAATATGAATTGTAAAAGTACACAGGACCTAGCAGCTACAAAATATAAGCTGCAATGGTAATGCCATGCAGATCTGTTTTCTGACCCAGCCATACTTTTATGATTCTCTTGCTAGTGAGCATTTCCAAAGCATGTACTGAAAACACACTAATTCTGACAGAACTATAATGCAGTGGTTGGTGTCCTCCATGCCACTTACAAGAATATTAACATAAGCAACCTAACAAACAGCAACCACAACAATATCTATTAACCTATAAACAAGCATTCAAAGGCTGAGGAGTAAAGAAAAACTAACATAATTTCCGAAGGAATCATTCACTCATACAGAAAAATCCTTTAAATTAAAAAAAATGCAACCTGAAATTATGTTAATAAAATATCTATATACAAAGATACAATTATAGCTACCATGCAATCATTATTTTTAGCGCTCTGTAGGAAGAGTTTTACAATGACTATGTCACATTTCAAATATGTGATGCTCACTACCATCTCTTGGAAGGGATTCATGCTTTAAAATGTTAGAAAATTTAAATTGCTTACATTTTCTAAGGTTGAATTTTTTGAATATAAGTCCTTTAGTTCTTTCATAAACATATCTTTCACTTTTTCTATTTGATCAGCGAATTTCTCTCTTTCCTCGTCTTTCCATTTTTGAAATGTTTGTAGAATCTCTTCTTCTTTTGACTTTTGCTCACATTCCTGAAATTTTTTNAAGGGTAAAGAAAAAAAAAGTCTCCTTTGGGTCTAAGTGGCTTGCTGTGCCACTTACCAGGGACTTTTCTGTCTCATGGTCATTACGGACAGCTTGTATTAAAGATGTCCACTTTTTTTCCTGCATAGAGAAAATCCATGTTAATTCTTGTTAACAAAACGTTAATTTGATATATGCAGATTTTTTTCTTGTTAATAACATATTTCTTCAGTTTTAATAATAATAATTATTATTATTATTATTATTTAATAACACATCATATACAGCTTTATTTTTCTACATAAAGCATAAATACAAAAAAGATGACAGATTATATGAAATTTGAGTAACCCAGCATTT
>WEIU01016440.1:224163-255209 GCA_013389925.1 Aegithalos caudatus
TTTTTTTCCCTGAGATAGTGGTGGTGGTGCTCCTGTTGAGGATTCTTTATTTAGAGTTGGCAACCTTTTTCAAGTATGTGGATATTTGGGCTTACCACATTTCCTAATTTGAGGGATGTTTTCTTAATTTCAGTTAAGAAAGATATAGAGTACAGTAATGGAATGCAAGGTGGTAGTACTGGATCTTATTTACTGAATTTATGAACCTCTTAGTTCATTAGTTAATTTTTCAGACTGTGCAGTTAGACAATTTTGGGGGAGTGTATGTTAAGTATCTAGATTCCTGCCCCCAGCTCCCCCTCCAAAATATTACTGGGTTTTGAGCTCAGAAGTGGTCATAGTCACATTTAAATTTGAATCTTGATGTCTTGATAATAGAAGTCTGCCTTGTGTCATCTGGTTCATGAGTCTGTGGAAGAGTCATTCTGCACTAACTTTGTAACTTTCAGTTGATGTCAATGAACACTATTTATATCTGGCTGGTAAATACACTCAGTAAAATGTTTTTGATTTCTCTTCATCCAAATTTGTGATGAGTTTGGAGCAGACCCTCTCTTGGGAAGACTCATTCTTCATTGCTGTTTGTTCACACTAATCACAACAAAAAGTGACTGAGGAGGAATAAAGGAGTGTTGTTCGTTTTCCTCGTAGCAGAAGAAAGGAAATTTAATATGGGGAAGAATAAATGGGCTCTGAGCATGGAGAGCTCAGTTAGTTATTGTCAGATCACAAGCATTAAGTGTTTCTTTTCTTTCCCCCACCTTTTATTTTTGCCCTAAGTTTGGCAGCTTTTTTTTTTTTTTTTCTTGGCCCCAAATAACAAAGGCTACTTGAGGGTGGGGCATTTTTGTCTGCCAGTCTTTACTGTATGTACCAAGTTCCTTTGCAAACAAAAGGAGTAAAAACTTGATGGGTGAAAGTTGCACATGGTTCATCTGGATACTCTGAGGCTCCCTGTGAACCTCAGAAGTGTTGCTTCTGAAGCTGTCAGTGCTTGTCCACATCTTGCTTAGTTCAGTGCAGTTCTTGAAAATCAAGTTTGCAAATATACCTAAAGCAAAGACCAAACAGTTTCAAAATAACAGCAAACTTAAGATTCAGGGTCATTCTGATTAAAAAAAAAGTTGCAAAAGCAGGATCTCCCACTCTCCTGACAAGATAAGGCAATCATTAAGTTCCTCTATGGGGAAACAAAAGGGTTTAGATGAATATAATTAAGATTAGTGACATGCATGCTACTTTGTTGTCATTTAAACAGCTGGGTTTGGTACACAATAGGAACCAATTCTGTTTATTTACATAGTCTTGTTATTGAGCTTGGCAATAAGGTTTAGAAAAAGTGGCTGGAAATTCTACAGGGGGAAAACAGGAGTATGTAGACAAATGTAACATCTTGGAACTGTTCTCAAGTTGCAGGGCTTTCTTGAGTTCTTTGCTATGTGGATGGGACTCATTATATGAGGATATATTTATAGTTTGTAGACTATAGTCTATAGTTAACTGTAGTTAAAGTTTGTAGACTTAGGTGCCCACACATTAGGACCAATTATTCTAATAAAACAAAAATCCTACCAGAAAGTTATAATTTATTTGAAGTGAATGTATTTAACTGGAAAAACAGGTTAGCTGCACCTGCTTATCTTCCCTGTGCCTTCTGATTATTATCCTTTGAGTTGTCAAGGCTAGTACCAATTATCTGGGAATAGTTTTGGGGTTTGTGTTTGTTTGGGATTTTTGTGTTGGTTTGTTTTTCTTTTTGTCTCTTAGACTTGCCGCAGTGTAAGGACTACAGGCTCTGAATTTATCCAGAGTATCTGACTTGATTTAACAGCTGAAGCTCATGTGGGTGGTTGCTTGAAGGCCAAGGTTATCACTTAGACAGTCTTTAGAAACAATACTCTAATTAAAGCACATGGAAGTTTTTAAAAATAAATGGTAAGCTTTCATATCTCTTGTGTAAATTTAGTTTCTTGGTGCAGTATGCAGAACTTCTACAACTGGGCTTGTGGTATCCAGCTCACCAATGTGTATCTGTTGGAAAGAGCTCTGTGAGGTGGGGTTTGGTGGGTTTTTTGCTCCAGCTGAGCTTTGGTTCTTAGGTGCATTCCCAGACCAAAGGGTACATAGGTACCCAAACAGGTTGCAGAGAATTTGAGTCCTTGCACTCCTGTGCTTATCCATTTTCTGATGTCTACTGTGGGCTGCTTTATTTAGAGAAATTGTTTGCCTACAACCAGAAAATGAATAAGCAGTAGATTTCTGTGAATAAACAGCCCAACTGTCAGGTCAGTGCAGAGTGTTCCTGAATAGGTATGGTAAATGTCATTTTTCATCATGGTTAAGCTGATGATGCAGGCTGCTCCTGGAGATTCATGCATCAATTTATGATGTTCAGCAACTTGCAGAGTCGAGCTTTAATGTATGGTTTAATGTATGTCAAGTATAATTAGTCTTATTCTCCAGGGAATCTACAGGACTTCAGTTTTTTCTTTATTTATCCATGTTGCTCCTGCTTTTATTACTTGTTTGCTATCAGTGGGCACGTTTCTCATTTGTTTTATTAATTGTCTTCATTATTTTCAAGGAAAAAGATGGCTCTTCCAGCTAAAGTATTATGTAACTATAAAACTGTACTGAACACCACGTGTTAGAAAGACACCAAATTGTGTAGATACATCTTACTGGGGAAAGTGTATTCTTGGAGCTATCCTGATGTGACTGAATGTAAAACAAGGATGCTTGAGACTCTGGGAATTGAATGCCATATTTGAGTACATGGAAAGTTCTTCTAAGAGTAATTTGTAGCCCAGTTTTAGGATACAACTCCCAACTGACAAGTTTTGAAAGATTTCAGGTATTTCTGTGTGGGGGGAAACACAGGAGGGATGAGACTTAAGAGTTTTTAGTTGGTATTAGGTCATGTTAAATACTTCAGTCTGTTTATAGTTTGATACCTGCTTTACCTCTAGCATACTTCCAAAGCCAGGGAAATTTGTGGTGAGGTTCTTCTCCAGTTCTGAGTTTTTGTTGTGTTTCTAATGCTTGCTTTGTCGTTTTCAAGGACACTGGACTACTTGATGATTGAAGCTTTAAGCTAGCGAAGCAAAATGGGCAAGGAAGAATGTCCTCTCTTGCCGCAAATTGGACATTCACATAAAATGGGAATAAATTTTTTACATACCTAGAATTGACTTTAAAATGAATCTTTTAGTAAGATCCTCAAATAATAATTGTCACATGGGCAGTTTTAACTCCATCTATTTAAACAAAAAATATCCGCTGGAAATTTGGGACTTCATGAGGTAATTTCCATTAATTAAAAAAAATCGTTTTCTATCATTGTTCTAAAACAAATAATTGAGTTGAAGCCCTTGAATTCAGCATGCTGAATTATTGTCAATCTTTTAGCAGATAGAACTTTCTCTAGTGGATGCAGAGGGGATTTTGTTCATTTTAGTATAGACAACTCAAGGATTTTCTTATAATGTGGAATTAAAAGAATTACGAGCTGTATAATGGAGTAGAAAAATTAAATTAAGATCCCAGGTGTTGAGAGCTCCTACATCTAAAATCATGATGATTTGGTGATAAACAATTACTGTTTGTTCATTACGAATACGTTGCTGTTTAACCACCTTTCAGTGTGAGATGTTTGGGTATACATTCCTTCATTCAGTTGTACTATAACATTTTTATTTGGATTCTAAGAAACAGCTTTGAAGTGCTGCTGCATTTTTGTATTTAAAATGCCCATCTGAATCAGCTCAGTGCAAAAACCAAGTGAAGTAAGTTATAAATCACTGGGTTTTAATGTAATGTGCTTATTCAGGATTTCAATATATTACCTTCCTTAAATCTAGGCATAGGGTATTCTCTTAATAAATGAAAATTTTTCTAGTGTGAAAGGTTTTTTTTAATAGTCATAAGCTGGTGGGTAATTTGTAGTGAAATTCTGCCCTGATGTGAAGTCTGCAGGAAGCAGGACAAACAAAAAACCTGTTGCTGAGTTGATGTATGTACAGCATGTACTTGCACTTGACTGCTCATTTCTGCTCAGCAATAGTCTTTCCCTGTTGGTTGAGCAGCAGCAATTTATTAGCTTTAAACTCAAACTGGCACTTCAAAGACTTACCACTTTAGTATGGTTTTCGTGCTACTGGTTAAAGGGAAAAGGAGTGAGAATTTTAATGGTTTGTCAAAGCTTGCAGTCCTGTAGAAGTTTGCCCTGGAAATTATGAAGATGAGACAAAAGTGCAGTAGATGAGAATCTCTGAGTAGCCAAACAGTTCTCAGTTAAGGATTAAATTACCATCAGGATCATGAAATTTAACTTAGAGCCTTTGTGTATTTGCTGCACGTGTGTGTTACAAGTGTTTTCCAGATTTTTCTGAAATTGAAAGTCAGAATATGTTATGTTACTGAATGCACAGATGTGTATTTGGTGCCTTGTCACAAGTGTCTTGTGTATTTTGACACATCCTAATTGGGACATGCTATGAGGTTATGCTACAGGGTGCTTTACAGAATCTCAGAATCCCTTGGCTTTGAAAAGACCTCTGCATTTACCTGAAGTGCAGGAAGATGTGACCTCTGCTTCTATCAATAACGGTTTGTTACCTGTATTATCACTGTATGTGTTTGCTATAATCAAAGTGGTCATTCAAAACCTTGATCTTTTTGTTTTTCCTTAAGGAGCTGAGTGTGGAATAAATGCAGAAGTAGAAAAACAACTTGAAATGGGGAAGAAATTATTGGCTGCTGGACAGCTGGCGGATGCTTTGTCTCACTTTCATGCGGCTATAGGTGCGTATCTCAGGGAGGTGACTCTTGTACTAAAGTACCTTGGGGTGGGTTTTTCCTACTGTTTGCTTCATTAAATATCCTGCTTTCTTGCAAATTGCATTCCATGAATTACAGAAGTTGGGATGTCTTTATACAGCACTTTGGACAGAAGCCAACAGAGATGCAGTAGAATATTTATGCTTTGGTTTTGATAAAAGAAAACTGTAAAATGAACTACACGATACATAAACACGCAAGTCACTGTTGTTCTGGAAGCTGTGTATGAAAGGAATTATAATTGACTGATATTATTTGATGATGTTTTCCCTGTCTGTCTCATCCCATCAAGATCAGGTTTCAGCTTTATGATGTTTTTTGAAGTATGAGTGTGTCTTTCAAAGGCTGGCTTTATCCATGCTTTCTCCTATCCAGTGTTGTAAAAAAATCAGTGTTTAAAATAGTCTCTCTCTTCTTATTTTTTTCTTAATTAAATCTTGAAGCGGGCGATATCTCAGTGAAACTGATGCTGCAAGTTTGAGATAGTGAATTGGTGGAGAGTGAAATTCTCCCTCTTGTAGTCAGCTAGTGAGTTCGTTCTTGTTTGGTGTTTTGCATTTTCAACAAACTGAGAAGTTAAATTTTTGCTTTTAAAAATTTTAAAGCATCTTAGCTGAATAAAATCCTTTAATTCAAGCGTAGAGACAGCACCAATAAAGAGCAGTGCCCATTAACACTACAGTTTCTTAATTGAGTGCTGTGGTTTTTTAAGTTGTTGGACTTTGTTATAATGTGTACAAGTGCATTTTTTTTCTTAGTGCAAAGAATCTTACTGAGTTGTTACACACCTATGAGTTGTACTATTGATACTTTTATAAATGCCTTGGTTTACTAGTGAGATGTAAATGAAACACTGGTTGTTTCTGAGTTGTTTGCATTCTCCAAAATCAACTTCCCTTATATAAAGGGAATGGAGGAGGCAATTTCCTTTTTTTCTGTTATGGAAGCTCCTTGTTCCACCTAGATGCAGTCTGTTACTCCTTTTGTTTGTTTGTTACTGCACAAATGCCAAAGCATTTCTGTGAGCTTTGTGCACAGGTAGTGCTACAGCATAATGATCTCCTTTATTGTTGGCTGGCAAACTTGAACTTGGATTTGATGAGACCAGTTCCGTGTGTGGCTGTGCAGTTTCTGATGATGGTGCAAAGGCAGCAGCAGTGTGAGATTAGAAATATGGTGTGACAGCCTCAGTTGTGACCTTTATGGGATTCTTAGTGGAATGCTGATTTTTTAGCCTGACAGCCTCATTTTCAACAAACTTCTTGTTATTTGGATTTTGTCTTTTTGAAAATATTTTAAGCACGATTTGCCAACTGTGCTTGTGAGGAGGTAAGAATTCTTTCCTGGCTGTACTACATCGTTGTAGAGTGTGAGGTAAATAGATCTTTCTGTCTTGCCTTGGCCAGTCTGTTTTTTGTTTTTTTTCAAACATCTAAAATAGAAAAAAACTGCTGTGCATATTACTCTCTTCAGTTAAATTTTCAACTCTTTCTTCAATCCCAGCTTATGCCTTCTGTTTGAGTAAGTGTCAGTTGCTGTTCATTACTGTTGCTGGAGTACTGAGGCAGAACTGTCAGATAATCATTTGGTGCTGGAATGTGCTTTCTGTATTTAGCTCTTTCCTAGCTTTCATCCTTTCTGCTTTAATAAGGTTCCTTAATTTCAGCTGTAGATTTGTACCTAGCCTACACGTTTAGGACTCGGTGATGCTTTTTGTTTTTTGTTTTTTTTAAGGGTAGTAACAGTTGAATTTATTTGCTGTTAAAATGCTGACATACAAAGAGGCATACAGCATGGGAGTTCCTATTGAATTTCAACTCTGGAGATTAGCATTTTCACAGCCAAGATATTGTAGAGTGCAGATAGCTTTTTCAATGAGAACTGAAGTAGTGTTTTGGTAATGGAGGTGGCCAGCTGTGAAACTTGGTTGCTGATCATAAGATTTTTGGTGGTGCTGTTTCTTCCATTTATTTTGTCCAACTTCAACCTCAAAATGATGTGAGGAAGAAGAATACTACTTCTGTTCCTCAGATATGGATGTTCTTGTCTGCAAATTCTGGATTGATTATTATGTTTTTAATAGCATAGTAAAAGGTTTCCTGTCTTCCAACATTGTGTTCTTTCGGTGGTTGAAGTACTTTTTCTTGAGAGCCCACAGTATCTGTCACCTGTGTCTGTGAAATACTGCCTAGATAAGAATGTTAAGAATATTATTCTTGTTTTCAGAGACTGATGTTGCCTCTTGTACAGGTGTACGTGGTAGCTTAGAGAGTGCTAAAATCACCGCATCTTGGAATTTTGAGCAGGAGGCAACATGGAATGTGTGGGCCCTGAAGTTTTTAGCCTTCATGTTTTGATAGTGTGCATGCATTTGTCTGCTGGTGAGACGGAGTGTTGGTGCCCACTTCATTACTAAGGAAAGAAGTTGCAGATATTTCAGTGAATGATATAAAGAGTTTGGTTATGTGTTGACATTGCTCTAACATATTAGTAATTTTGGGAATATTTGTATTTACCTAATATGGTGATCACTACCTGGGCTGGAAAATGAAGTAATGTGCTTTCAAATGTAGGCCTGCAGTTGGAGATAAAGCATTAGTACGCAGAGACTGTTCTCCCATATAAAGCTGAAGAGCACATACATACTTGACCTTCACTTTCAATTATTTGGCATTTACAGTATTTCTGTAATCTTTATTGTTAAATAATTAAACTTCATAGAAAATAGTATTTGCATAATGTTGCAAATTTTATTTCTTACTAATGTGTACCATTGTTTCCAGTGGCTTAAAAGTCAGGTGATATATTTTTAGTCATTACAGTTTTACTGTACCAGAAATTTCAGTAGCTTTGAGATAGTATCCTGATTGCTGTTTGTTCATTTGCAGAGGGAGACTCTGAGAACTACATTGCTTATTACAGAAGAGCCACAGTGTACTTAGCCATGGGCAAATCTAAAGCAGCAATCCGTGATTTAAGTAAAGTGGTTGAATTAAAGCAGGACTTCACATCAGTAAGTATTACTGGAATTGAAGATTGTTCAAGTGTAAAGAAAAAAACTGCTTCAAAGAAGGTTTGGGGTTTTTTTCAGACTTTGCTCAACAGGAATAGAGAATACATTATCCCTTGGAGGGCTTTAAAGTGGATAAAATAATAGGAATGGTATATGTGCCTTAATTTGCAACTATGCTGACTACAGTCTAGACAGTTATTTGAACAATTACCTGTTCTACAAAGTTTATGGATTTATACTAAACACTTCTCTCACTTGTGGTTATTCTGTTCACCAATGCTTTGGTGACAGTGAGAAGAGAGCACACAGATGCCTCTGGGGTTTTTATCTCTTAATCAGCATTTGATTTGAGGTATCTGTTCTCCACATGAGCTGTCCTAATGTCACTGCATTCCTGTGTGACTGTTGCAAGTTCTGATTTGCTTACCCTTTTCTCGATTCTGTGTACTGTATGTGGAGACTGCCTCGCTTGTGGGGAGCTGATGCTGGAGTCCTCTCCAACTGATTCTCACCTCCCTTTTTTGTGGGCAGTGGCATGTCCTGTATAGCTGACAATACAGGAGCAAATGTTAAATTCACTGTTGTATGGAAATATTCTTATTTTAAATCAAACTCTTCTAAATCGTTGACTTGTCTTTTTACATAGCTTCTATTACTCTGAGTTTAAGTAAATAATTAAGTGTGAGAATTGTTTATTGTTTACTATTTCTGCCATTTACTTAATCTGTAAGCAGTTACAATTAGGAAAGTGGTGTAAAGTCAGCCTTTACTTTGATTCATGAAACTTTTCAAATGAGTTCCTTCCATAAAAATTGTCTGCTTTTTGTCCCTGTTCTGGTGCAGAGCAATCCTTTACCATTAAAGAGGCCTTATAAGAACATAATTAAATCAAAAAGACAAAGAATGGGTGTCATGATCTCTGCTTCAGCTTGTTAGCTGTACTAAAATGAAATTTGTGTTCATACTTTGCTCAATTCCCGTTTGTAAATAAGTTATCTTTCATTTCAGGCAAGATTACAGAGAGGACACTTACTGCTTAAGCAAGGAAAATTCGATGAAGCAGAGGATGACTTTAAAAATGTGGTGAGTTGGAGAAAAGTGTTGAACTACATCACTGCTTTTAAGGTTGGCTTCTGAGCCAAGGTCACATCTGAACTCTGATGCTCTACAGACTATATGATATCTAGGCCCGAGTTTGTCTTTCCTGTTCTTTGCAGGTGTAGTAGCTAAGCAACCTTGTATGAATAAGTGACCAATGAAGTTGCAGTATAATGGTGCAGATGAAATGGGGTGTTGCCTGAAACAACGGAGCACGTTGGAAAGTCTTATTTGTGTGTGCCTGGCATTTTGTGATCTCTGCTTACTGATAGCTGTACTAGGGAGCAGCCTTCATTCAGAAATAAGTGTTGTAGTTGATCTCTGGTTTACATCACTTTATTGATGTCTCCCTGAGAAATCACTGGATCGACCTTTGCAGGTTGCTGTCTCTTTCTTCTGGTTCCAAAGAATTCTTGGCTCTTAATTTAATAGTGAGCAGATAAATCAGTACATTTCATTGGCATCCCTCTGTCTCCTAATCTGCAGATTTCTCCATCTTCATGAATGTCTTGACAGTACTTTCTCTCCATGATGAGGAATCATGCAGTTTTCATATACATGTAATTGGATATTACCCACCTAAAACTCACTTGGGCTATTTTTAATTTTGGGTATTTAATGGGTATTTTGTACACTTCAGTCCTGTGCTGCAAAGGTAAACTGATCTAACCCCAGAAAAAAAGCCCTCAGAGAATGTGAACCTTGGATTCCTCTCTATTGCACAAAATTCATGTGAATATGAGTATAAATAAGATGCATTCTTCATTCTTGCTTGCTCTTCAAGAGTTGCTATTTTGAACAGCTGATGTGTCCCTTAAGCCAAAATAAGAAGAATTTGCAATGTAACAGATGCTGTCTTGTTGGCTCTCTTTGAAGAGAGTTATGAAAAAAGTAGTTGTGTGGTCCAGATTGCAGCTGTTTAATGGGAATCTTACTAGTAAGTGTGGATGACAAAACTGGAGTGATCATCCTGTATGTTCTGCAGGACAGCTACAAGGAATGGCTCTGGCAGGTAGAAATGCACCAGGCAGTTCTTGTGTCTGTAGCAGAGCTCCAGCTTATTCAGAAGTTCACATAGAATGGCACCTCTGGCTGCTTCTTCCTCAGTAAGTTCCTCAGGAGTGTGTGGTGTGGTAGCAGTGCAGCCCTGCTGTCTGCAGGTGTGGGAGAGTCCTTCAGCTTGGATTAACTGAGGACACAGCTGCTGCAGTAGCAGTTATGCAATGCCACTGTTGATTGTGTCTGGGTGTGTGTTCTTTGTAGGTACTGTTTCTTGAAGTATTGCTTAGTGCTGCATATGGAATTGTTTCTCCAGTCAACTGTCAGGTATCTTTCCCTATTGCCAAACCTGCTGCAAAGAATTATTTGCTGCTTTTGGTCATTCAGGTAGTCTCAGGACTGAATCAAGCTTTAAATCTGAAGTAGAATAGAGTTTCTTCCCAGAAGCTGATTTAGGTAAATAGCATATTAGTCCTCAATTCTGACTTCCATTTTCCTTTTTTTTTTATGAACAATATTGCCTGTTTACTCAGAGAATTATCAAGTGGTCTGTTTTAAAGATCATAATTTTCAGTTAAGTATATTCATATAGTATATTCAAGCAAAATGAGTAAACAGTATTAAAGTAGTAATTTGTAATAGGTTAATTTATTCTGTAGGGAGTAGATTAAATTGTGCTACATACCTTGAAATCTGAGTAGAATACCTATTTCTTTGAGAGTTTTCCCTTGTTTTCTAAATCTTTCAGATTTCCCATCCCTTCTCTTGTAAGGAGAGAAGGGATAGATGTTCCTTAAAAGGGATCTCAACAGTTTAGGAGATGCAGTCATTTTTGAGGGAGAGAAAGCAAGAAAAATTCAGCCCATCTAAATGGAGGGAAGGATGACAGGTAAACATTTGCAGCTTGTAAGACCACTGGTTTTGTGTAGAATTAAAAAAAAATTGTAACTATTCTTGATATAAAGAACAAACCTGTCCTTTAATGTGTATTCATGAAAATTCATGCCCTCAAATTCTTTCTGTATAATTTCATAATATCAGGAAAAAGTTTCATGGTAAGCATCCTAAGTATCTTTAAATGATTGATTGGTAAGCAGTTTCTCTGTATATTTGTACAATTTCTCTGTACATTTCACTCAAATGCCCTCTGTGGCATATCAGTACTGGCTGTCTTGTGAGGCAGTCCTGTGTGAGAGTAGGCAGTAGGAAGGCCTAGCTGCAAAGGATGCAGTATTCCTTTTTGGGAGCAGAACCTCTTGAGATTCAGCCTTCATGTGTTATTTTTAGCTATCCTTTTTTTTTTTTTTTTTTTGTACTCTCTACTTTCCTGACTTTCCTGTTGGGTGAAATTAATTGCGAGGTTTGGATACAGAGTGTGATTCAGACTTATGCCTCCACATATTGAGCAATACTGCATTTCTAGAAACCTCTCCTTTTGGCCCACAGATGGATCAAGCTGATTAAATTCTTTACATGAGTTAGATTTTCCATGTGAAACAAGAACTAAGCGGAATTCCTTCAGTGATTTTCGAAGTTGTTGCTCATGCTATATGAATAGTAATTATTTCTCTGCTATGACTTTAGTTGTGTTCACATGCTTTAATACCAAGTTCCTTCTGTTTGGTTTAATGGTTTCTGATTAACAGGAGTCAGGAGGACAGATCTGTGGGTGCACCAACACTCATGTCCAGGGCCTTAAGCCATGAAAGCCCTGGAATGTTTATTTTACCTGTAAGCATGTGATTTTTACTGAAAATAAAAGGGATATTGGCATACTTTGGTTGATAGAAGGCCTTCTGGAAAGGTGACAAAAGCAATGCAAATCCTGGCAGCCCTGTGTATGAGTGTGTTACAGTGTTGTCGGTGACTCTGCTTATGTTCTAGAGAAAAAGGCAAGCATTTGAGTTGGTGAATTCTGTAGAAGGTACAGAATTAGAGCAGAACTTCTGCCTTGTCTATTGGAAAGTGAGGAAAGGACCAAATTGTTAAATTTCTTTTAAATTCTGATCTTTTTCAAGACTGACTAACACTTGCAGTTGTAATTTATTGCAATAAATATCATAAATGGAGGTGTCCTAAATACACAAATTCTGTCTGCCTTGGAAGAACAAACACTTCAAAACTCAACATTGAAACCACAGCTTCCACCTCCACTAGATGTCAGCCAAGACCAAGTGACTGAGCTCTGTACATCTGAAAATTGCTTTCTCCTCTAGAGAAACTCTTGCCTGTTGCAAAATATGTTGGACAACGGCTTTCCATGGTTGGTTAGTGTGTGTAATAGTACTGTTTTGGATGTAGGTGGGAGAGGCCATCTTATGGAACTGTAAGTTAATCAAATTAGGTTAAGTTCCTAGGCACACTTGGGTTGGGTATTTGAGGCTCTCTTAACTACATCAGAGTAACATTAGGTGTTGCCAAATACGTTCCTCTGTGGTACAGTGATTATCTGCAGCTTCCCAGCTAAAGAGTGAAAGGTATGGAAATATTTCCTTCGTGGTTTTGTTCCATCTGTGTCATTATAGCTGTGTGACCTAATATGTTATCAGTGCAGGGCTTTCCTCTGTGCACTGTTCTTGAGTGCATGGATGTCTTCATCTTAGATACCACAAACCATGGAGGTTCCCTCAGTTCCCTTCAGGATGTTTTTCACAAGCTGAATGAGCAGGCTTCCTATTGCTTTAGTTAATGTTACTGATTTAAACATCACAGCAATATGCTAATCACTTAAGATTTTATGAGTGTATATTTTCATTGTACTGTAGCATACAAACACTCAATGACTTTAGTTTCAATGATACCTTGAAAAATTTCCCTTTCTTTAACTGGATGTGTTGTACTACCTAAAATTACTTAGGATGTTTCACTCAAATGGTTTTTATTAGTATTGGACTTGCCTCCATGATTGCTTTTCACATTCCACTGACATTTTCTCCAAATATGTTACAAGAAACATACCGTGAATCTAAGGAGTGCGGTGTTACCATAAGTTTTTGTGGAAGTGTAAGGCTCATCCATAGCAAAGACACTTAATTTTTAAGAAGAAAACGCTGATAAATTAAGGAAGAAATCAAGTGAGCTGGAACTAAAGAGTTCAGAACTTCAGAGAGTTTTGTAGACTTGGTACTTTTTAAATTACAGGTGCAGAAATTTACCTCTGCTACAAGCTCCAGATTTTAGGGAGAGTGGATGCATAGCATCAAGGGCTTATCAGCAGAGTTCTAACCAGAAGAAAATGAGACTTATGTTGGGAATCAGCCTACAAAGAAAGAAAACTCTTTGATCATGTTCCTCTCCTCTTGCTGAAAGACAGTGTAGGGAATAAAGGAGAATTTTCAGGTCCAAGTGCAACTTGATTTTTGCCAGGTGAAATGAAAAACTGCATGAGGTTCAAAAAGTTTTTATTAAAAAGAGGAGTTGAAGACAAAGAGTGGGACCTGTGCAAGATTTTGATGTAGCATTTAGGCTCTTTAGAACCGGGGGAAATTCTGGTAAAGGACTTCTGAGAGCTGAAGTTGAATTACATTAGAGACATAAGCACAAAATACGTGTGTTTAAAGAACTACTGGTGAGAAAAAGGGAAGAGACAGCTTCAAGGTAAATGGGGAAAGAAACAAGTATTGGATGTCTGAGTGACTTCATTCTGTGTATAGAATGCAATCTAATACAAGTTTTTATTTTAAAACAAAGTCATGCTGATCTGTCGCTTTTAAACTTTGAAAGTCATTCTGATCAGCAACAAGTGTGAAGCCAGTGTTTCTTTCAAGCTACAGTAATGCTACAAATTCCCTGCCTTTGCAAGGGAGTGGCTGAAATTCTTTCTGGCCACGTTTATCTTCCTGGGTGAGAGTCAAATTGCCTGAAAGATTTTTTTTTTTTTTTTACATTTTCTTTGAAAAGGTAAACCTGCCTAAGTGAAAAAGGCAAGTACAGTGTAATGACTTCTGCCCCCTCAGAGGGAGGGGTTAGAGAAATCAGAGTCCTTGTAGACAAAGCATTAGACTTGTTTAAAACTCTATAAGAAACAGAATGCATGACTGCCCAGCTGAGCCTTTTCCCTGGCTGTTGCCGCTTAACTTAGTGCTGTAGCCACTCTTTGTGGGGAAAATATAAGAAATAAAACTTCACAGTAACAACTGTCTGGAACGTGTTTCTTTTGTTTCTGTCATGAAGTTAGAAATATGTATAGTGCTTAAAGTGAGAGATGCAATTATACCACGTGGCTACACTGTCTACTGCTGTGGAGGAATCCAGTGTTGAACAACTGACAGCAGAGGTGAATTAATTAGGCTACAAAAAGGTCCAGCAGGTGATGGGGGAAGTGACTGTTGTGTGTGATGTGTCCAGTGATAATTGATCAAGCATGAAGAATTGGATTTCTCTGACTTCTGATGTCTTGTATTGAATCTCAAAATGTTTCTTTCTCTGAAGTTCAGCAGTATAAATGCTTCCAGTGGAGTTTGGAAACTCCTTTGGTTTATTTGCAGCTTTAGTCAGTTGTCCATGATATGATTATTAATGGGACTGAAAAAGATCCTTGAACAAGCATTTGAATCTCTCTCCTTGTTCATGTTTGCAGCTCAAATCCAATCCTAGCAATAATGAGGAAAAAGAAGCTCAGACTCAGCTGACAAAATCTGATGAGCTGCAGCGCCTACATTCACAAGCATTATCTGCCTACCAGCAAGAGGATTATGAAACTGCTATATCTCTTCTTGATGAAATCTTGGCAGTAAGTGTTAAGTCAAGTGGTACTGTGAAAGAAAAGTAAGAGCTTCTGTCTGACATCTGTGTGTTTTTGTTTAATAGTTGCTTCACTGATGTGAAAGTAACTTTGGTGTAACCCGTTTAGTTTTGCTGAGCACAGTGGGTCTGTAATGATGTTGGAGAGAAGAGAGGTCTGAGCACTAGCTGCAGAAAAAATCAAAATAATAGTTTGTCTTAAAGATACTTAGGTGAAACTTCCATTACAGATTACTTTATTGATTATACTTTTCTCTTCTTCTACAATTTGGTATTCTTGGGGAAACTGGGAAAATTTTTTTCTGAAATCAGTGAAGTTTTGCCACATACAGGTGTTGTAAGTTTTCTTTCATCTGGATTTTTCATTGCATATATGCAGCCAGTTTTTGTCTTGAGAAAATGAAGTAACAAAAGAAAAAAAAGCCACAAAATTAAAAATGTAGCTAGCTAAATTTTCAGCTTGTTCCTTATGTATCTGTATTTGTTGAATCTTAATTGGTGTAGATAGCGTGACAGTGCAAGTGTCAGTCGTGGGCATTTTGTGTGTCATATAGAAATGTATAAAGACAGTTAACTACTGTGGCTCTACACATACAGATTAGTGCTGTTGACTTGGAGTTTACAACCTTGGAGCTTTTGGTGACGAAACTGCCACACTGTGGGAATTAGTTTATGGGGAGGCAGTGTGGAAAAGCAGGGAAGCGTCCTCTAAGGTAGTAGTTTCCAAACAACTGATAAGACATAGATTTAATTCCCTAAACCAACTTCTGATGGGCAGTTCCTCATGAGTAATTAGTTTTGCCTTACTGTGACAATTTTACCTCTCTTTATTCTTAAAATCCAGATATTAAGGTCAAACTTGATGGAGCTGCATCTTACCCACAGGCTTCTTCCTAGAGGACAACTGACAGCTTGGTCCTTGCTGTTCATTACCTCTGTTCTTTTGGGAAGATAAAATAATTTATGAATCTGATATCCTTTCCTGGAGGCTCAACAGACTGTCCTAGTTTAAGCTATGCCAGTAGATTTAATTCATCTCTCTGCATGAGTTCATTGAATCATTTACAAAATTTTCAGGCCTTTGTTTTTCTATTTGGGCAGGTGCATCACAGCATCCACCGGGAAGCAGAGATGCTAATTTTATGAGCTCTGCATGCAGCTTGAACCTTATGCTATTGCAGTTGGCAAAGTGAAATTAAATGGGATTTTTCTTTTGGGGAGGAAAAGAAGTGAAGTGTTATGGACCAAAACCAAGCTTTAATTTTGATTTCTCAAGGTTTGTGTTTGGGATGCAGAGCTACGGGAACTTCGAGCAGAATGTTATATAAAGGAAGGGGAACCAGGCAAAGCCATTAGTGACTTGAAAGCTGCTGCCAAATTAAAGAATGATAACACTGAAGCCTTCTATAAAATCAGCAGAATATATTATCAGCTGGGGGACCATGAATTATCTCTCAGGTAATTTTACTATTTGCTCATTAAATTAAGTAATCATTATAATTGAGACAGAAAATAAAATTATATAGGTCATGGTAAAACATGAAGTATCTGTTTTGTGGGGTTTGGATAAAAAAATCAACTGTGGTTGAGGTCTGATAAAGGGAGTTCCTTTCCAGAAACTAAGGATTGGCAGTGAAGACACCCATGTTTATTCTTGGCAAGACCAGTCATCAATGGTTCCAAGTATCTTGATTCCTTAAACAGAAGCCAGAGTCCCTGTCCATGGGAGTTGCTTACAAGTGCTGACTACATTGTAGTTCTAGAAAAAATTCCTTCTCTAAATTTCCTTTAGTGGATCTTTTTTTTAACCTTAAACCTCTCTTGAAGTTAAGATGCAAACAGAAGATGTATACATTAGGGTTATAAGCTTAAGAATAAATAAAAGGTACAAGAGCATCCAAGTATGAAGAGCTTGGGGTTCAGAGCTGTTTGCCTCTGATCCTGCAGACAGTCCTGGATGACTTTTTGATTATGCCCTATCCTTTTATTCATAGTGAGTTAAGTTTAAGGTCTTATTCCCATATGTCCCTAGTCAGATAACTGCCCTTGCCCAAGCTGGACTGTTCAGTTTGTACTCTGTGCCTAGCTGCACAAATGGTGCAATCCTTCCTATTGCACTGAAGTGGTTTCTGTGCCAATCATCATTTCAGATCTGCTGCCTTCATCTCCAGCATGTCTCCAATATGATTTCTGCCACAGAGTCCCTTCAATAAGGTGAAGAGAACTGAAAAAGCCTGTGTTTCTTTCCTTGGTAGCTGGAAACTGCATGTGATTATAATTGCAAAAATTCGTTTCATAGCTAGCCAGAAGTAAACATGAAAGTAATTGGTTTGCATTAGGCATTCCCTTTCCAGAGCAAATCTTGAGAGCTCATAGGTCACTTCTGGGATGAGTTTTGGTAGCTGGCTATCACTTTGCCCAGTGATTTCAAGTATATGCGGTATTTTTGTTATTTAAAAGCACGGTTGAGGGCACTGTTGAAAAACAGAATAGAATCAGAATGAAAGGGATAAGCCTCTTTCCTTTATTCTTATCTGATACCATGATTTTTTTTTTTTTGCATCATGAGATGTGCTAAGAAAACGTTCTTTAGCTCTTGGACTTGCTTACTCTTGTCCTTCCCTTATTTTTTTTCCTTTTAAAGGCCTAATTATTTTCAAATAATAAGATTTTTTGTCTGTGCTTAGGAACAAAATAAGATTTTGTAGTCTCTTCCTGAAATTGACATCATGGTTGTGCTATGATGACTCTGTAGGATCCAAAACATTTATTCCTTCACATGATTGCATTCTGGAGGGGTTTTTTGGGTTTTTCTAGACTTTGGACTATTTTGAGAGATATTTACCCTGATCAGAGTCAGATTAAACATTCGTCACAGTGAAACATCAGGCTCAGTCTTGGCTGAGATTCCATCAAGGAGGTTTGTGTCTTAGGTGAGCTTTCTGTTTCAAGCAGCACAACATACACTTTATTGTAGGAATTTTGTAATATATCTGAGTTACAATCGATGGTAATTTTCCTATATATTCATCTGATAACTACCGAGTATAATTTCTTTCACAGAGTGCCTTTTTCTTCAAAGGTACTCTTCAGCTCCTTAGCCAGTTATTAATGTAACTTTAAATCTTCTGTGTGTTTGGCAATACAAAAGAATTAAAACCAAAACCAAATAAACATATCTGTATGTTTTGGAAGACTCTTGTTGGTTTTACTTTATATTAATATTGGGATGAAGGGAGAGATTTGTGTAAAGAACTCAAGTGTTGTTCTGGACAGTTTATATATGCTGCATTGTATCTCTAGGTAAAATTTCATAGTTAGCGGTGACTTTGTTTTTTGTTTTTGTTTCTTTGTTTGTTGGTTTGGTTTGGTTTTTTCCCCTTCTGTTTACCTCCCTGTGAAAAGTGAGGTCCGGGAGTGTCTGAAACTGGACCAAGACCATAAGCAATGCTTCTCTCTCTATAAGCAAGTAAAGAAACTCAATAAGCAGATTGAGTCAGCGGAGGAATTCATCAGAGAAGGCAGGTAAGTATTC
This sequence comes from Aegithalos caudatus, assembly GCA_013389925.1. NCBI lineage: Eukaryota > Metazoa > Chordata > Aves > Passeriformes > Aegithalidae > Aegithalos > Aegithalos caudatus. Next base: position 242,391 of record WEIU01016440.1, read on the forward strand.
GCTGCTATATTAAAGAAAAAAAACAGAAAAAAACACAATTGAGGCACCAACTTACTGATTGAGGAGCTGATTAAAGTGATGCTTTTTGCATGTGTCAGTTGAAGTGGGTACTGAGCAGAGCTCTCAAATTACAATTAAAATAAATATTGACTCGCATAGCAACTATTCTATTCTGGTTCCTTCTGATGCCACAGTGTCCCTTTTGCATACTTAATTTATTTCTTGGAGCAGGTAGTAACACAAACATAGGGATGGGAGTTTTCAGCTCTCCTTACTCAGCACTGATGAGACCACTCCTGAGCACTGGGCTCCTCAGTGCAGGAGAGATGAAGCTACTGAGAAAGTCCAGCAAAGTTCCACTAAGTTTGGAGGTGGGGAGCGTCTGTCTCCTGCAAGGAAAGGCTGGGGTGGCTGGGAGTGTTTGCCCTGAGACTTCTCTGCCACACAGTGATTTCATCAATGTACCTGAAGGGAGGGTGCAGAGAGGGCTGAGCCAGGCTCTGCTTGATGGTGTTCTGCATGGGATTGGGCCAGTGGGTGCAAACTGAAAGAGGAAATTCCCTTGGAACACCAGGAAATGTTTTTTACACTGCCTTATTGCCACTGCTGCCAGTTGTCCGAGGTAGGTTATGGAATCTCCCCACTTTAGAGTTGTACAAAAGCATTTTGGACACAGTCATAGGGAGATTCCTACAGGTAGCCCTGCGTGGGCAGTGGGGTTAGACCAGATGATTTCCAAGGCTTCCTTCCAACTTCAGCAATTCTGTGATGAAAGGACCATATCTTAAGACTAAAACCACTTGGTAACTCTGCAGTGCCTTGATGGCAAAAGAGGTTCTGACTGATAAGCTTTTTTTCTTTTTATGTATCCTGTCAAATGATAGATACTGCCTCTGTATTCTTGTAGTTCTTGCCTTACTTCAGTTTTGTGTTCCCAAGCACATGACATCCTGCTGTAAAGACCCCAAACCAATCATTAGACATTGTCAAGGTGGCTTTTTTAAATGAAGTACATCAGGAATGTGAATAAGCACAACTGATGTCAGTTTTATTAAGCCAGGGGTCTGTTAGGGCAATTTTCACTTATTTAATCCAGCATCAGTGCAGTTTCAGGGAGCCTGAGAGCTTAGACTTCTCTAGCTTGTAGCAACCTCTGGGTTCAATCTCACTTTTTAGGTAAATGTTCTAATCTGTTTCTGGCTCAAAACCACGTAACTTTAGCCTTCTGAAGCCTTCACAGGCCACAGTAATAACACTTGACTCTGTGACTTGTGAAGAAGAAAAGGAGAAAACATCTGCCTGATTAAAACTGGCATAAGGAGCTTTTTTGTACCTCTGTGAATAGGTACCTTTTGTAGTGTGCAGATAGTCTGGACTCTTACTGTGAGCACAGAACTGAGTTCATTTCAGGTATCAGCGGGGGAGGTGTTTATTTTGAAGTGCAGTGTCATGTTGGACAGGAGGCAGATCTGGAGACCCTGGGCTCTGCATGGTGAGGGATGGCAGTCGTTGTTTTCTGCATAAGCCTGACAGGCCTGCTGCCTGCTCTTCTGTCTCACAGCACAGGAAAGGGAATGGGAATGTAATTCTTGAAGTGCCTGCAAGTTTTCTTCGTACTATTGTTTTGCACCTCACCTTTAAGGCTATTAAAGGGAAAGTCCTTTGGTAGAAGGATAGAAAATCTGTGAATTTCGAGAATTTTTAGATAAAATGCAACACCCTGAGATAGTGATTACATTTCATGATACTAAACTTTATGATTTAAACAGGTATGAAGATGCTATCAGTAAATATGAAACTGTAATGAAAACTGAGCCAGAAGTCCCAGTTTATTCTACTCGTGCCAAAGAAAGGATCTGTCACTGCTTATCAAAGGTAATTCTGCTTATCTCCCTCTGTAAATGTCTTCAAGACAAACATGAAACAGAACTCCCACAACTACATGAGTTTGGTTTTACTTTTGCCTCTAGAATCAGCAGGCTACAGAAGCCATCAAACTTTGTACAGAAGTTCTGCAGCTGGAACCAACCAACGTGAATGCCCTGAAAGACAGAGCAGAAGCTTATTTGTTAGAAGACATGTATGAAGAAGGTACACTGCTGTGCCATTGGCAAATACTTTATGTGGATATTTAAAATGGAGTCAGCATTTCAAAGGGGTTTTTTAACATGTGCTTTTATTCTGCACTGTGTTATCCTTAATTAACCCTGGTAGTTGCAGATTTACAAAAATACTTGGTGGTAATTTTGTCTTGATTAGTGTAAGTGGAATGTACTTGTTTTATCTACAGCAGAGTAGTCTTTATAACAGTGTACTGTGTTCAGGATGTTTTATGAGACTGCACAGCTTACTCGACTCTGAGACATTTTATATAATCAGCAATGTCAGAGAATTGCATTTAGAAGTAAAAGGTAATTAGAGCTAGAGTAATGGAAATCCATTTCAGGAGCTCCATTTTCATGTCTTGAGATGGCAGCATGAAATAATACTGTTTTATTCCCTAGCACGTGCTGAGGGTGGAGGAAGGTAACAGCCATTGCTTCTCCTCCGTGGATCTCTGTAGCGTTGCTCAGAGAGTAAACTGATTGTATTCCCGAGGCTGCATTTTCCATATGGGGTTTCTGTACAATGCATCCTATTACATGAACTGATAGAAATTACCTCTAAGATTATCAAGTCCAACCATTAACCCAGCACTGCCAAGCCCTCCACTAAACTGTGTCCCCAAGGGCCATATCTGCATCAGTTCTAAATACCTCCAGGGAGGGTGACTCAAACTGTTGCGAATTGGAGGAAAGAAAAGTTTTGTAACAAGGCTCTGCACAAATGCAGACAGCCAACCTGATCTTGTGCTGGGGCAAATGCCTCCCTGTTACAGGATATAAGGAAACAGAGAGGACATGCCTGGGATCTGGGAGAGCTCATTTCCTGTGCTGGTGCCTGCTGGGCTTGGCCTAGTCTGGTTCCAAGTGAGGAACTGTGCTAGAGCAGAACTGTGCTTCTCCAGGTTCTGTAGCATCTCCTGTGCCTTCCCCCTGCCCTTGACAACAGTGAGGTGAAGGTAGTTACACTCTGCCTTCCAGCAGAGCCTCCATCAGCAGCATTACAGCCCATTAATGTTCATCTGCCCGGAGGTGTCTTCATTTATCCTTTGATGGCTGGTTTCTCTGTGCTATGGAGAGCACCAGAGCAATTAAAATTGTAGTCTCATATTTAAAGGGGCAAAATGATTTTCATTCTTCCTTCAAAAAAAAATTTCAAGCTAGAGGCACATATTTTCCTGTTAAAGGTAGGAAATTTCAAAGTACTTGTAGCTCAGAACTTTGAAGGTGATTATTGTTAAGTGTTCAAGATGCAGTTCACTATGTAAAGCTGTGTTCATGAAATGGTTTTAATTACTTCATAATCACATGGGATCCAGGGCTTCTCTACAGAGACAGATGTTTAATGACTTCATTTCTGGCATACCTCATAAGTACAGAAGTCTGTGTGTCTAGAGCACAAGTTTTGTCAAAAAAAAGAAAAAAACCTGCCTTGCTGTTTCAAAATTGGTCAGCATACTGATTTTTTTGTTTTCTTTTTTTTTTTTTCCCTCCCCACTCTACTACTGTAGAGGTTTCAGTAAGAGCATAAACTGGTTCTGTTATTTCTGTAAGAGTCTTGGCATGGATGTAGGTTGTCTACAGTTACTCACGTTTGATGGGAAATTTGCCATCATTCCACATACAGAATTAATCTGTCTCTGTTTTTAAAATTCCCAAGATACCAAACCCAGTGATGTTGTTTAGAGATACAGTATGATTACCTTCTGAGAAATCATGAAGATTCTTGTATTGAAATAATGAGAATTAGATTTGACTGAAGGATGTAAATTGAAAGTGACACTGGGAAGTAGTTGTTCTTTTAATGTCATGGAGCAGGGTGAAAGGAAGCTTTCTGAAATAGCAGGCCAGCAAGAAGCAGCAGTATCTCATCTGTTTGTGAGGTACTACTGCTTTTAGAAACAGTGGCTTAAAAGAATTGATTAAATATCTCACTTGACATACTAAGAATTAGTTATAAGTCTCCTGGCTTCTTAGCAACTTCTTGTGGTCATGAAGCTGCCATCCTGCTCCACCTGCTTCCAGCCCTCACCGCTCAGATGGAGAGAGCAGTTAGCTCTCTGAAAGAGGAAAATCCCTGCACTGGAGTGTGCCATCAAAAGTAGAGGGAAAGTACAATGTGTACTTGCTGAGTGTGCTGGATGCATTCCCTCTGCAGTGTGCAGCACAGAAACATCTTCCCTTATGCTTAACGCTTGCAGTCCTTAAATAAGGAAGTTGGTTTAGGAAAAAAGAGAAATCTGATGTCATGGCAAATAGCTGACCCCTGAGCAGATTTCCCATGATGGTGCTGTAGGTGATGTGGTGCTCAGTGAGGCTGAGCAATCTGACCTGCATTTGGCAGGACATTCTGCCAGCCCCTCCTGTATTACCTGAAAGAGGTTAAGTTCAGTGGGGCTTAAAATTATTGGAGCAATAAAGCAGCATAATGAAATCCCTGCATTTTTACTGCTTTTGTTAGTTTTGATAGCATATATTTAGCATGTGTATTAGTGCACACCCCGTTTTTTTTTGGTTTTTTTTTTAATGACTGGACATATTATTGAAAACACCAGTAGAAGCCAAAATGCTTTAAGCAGCAAAGGCAGTGTCCTGTGATGTGAAAATGAATAGGAACTTTGTTTGGTTTGTAGTAGCCTAAGAAATTGTTTGGGCTCTGGCAATACTTTTTGGACTGTTTTTTTTTTCAGTAACTGAAACAAGATTGCAGTGGTATCAGATGTCTGGGTAATACAAATTCATTAGCACTTCCTGCTGTCTTGCTCAGAAACAGTGAAAAACAAATGTAACACCTGCTGAGAAATAGCATCTGCTTGGAAATAATCTGATGCAAGTACTTTGTCTAACTTGAGAAACCTAAGAGACTTAGATCTGCGAATGAGACCTTGAGGATTATAACAGTGAAAGAAGAGCAGTCTCATTAAAGACTTCAACTTGCTTCCCTTGATAAATTTTGATATTAAAGAATATATAAACTTGGTGTCTTAAGCATTTGCAGTAATAATAGAATTTACTTAAAGAAGTGTAGACCTCAGATTTCTTAAAAATTTCTTCTCTTGATTTCATTCCTGAGAAATGAAACTCGAAATAAAAGTGAGAGCATGCCTTTGGAATAAAACCACTAAAATATAACTGCATATTATGCATGCAGAGGTGTAAAAAAACCACTGTTTGCCTTTTGCTAATAGTATGAACTTACTGGTAGTCTGAAATCTGTCTTTATAGTCACTAAAGAGAGACTTTCTGTTGTGTTGATCAAGTGCAGACTGGTGGAGAAGAATGAATATTTATTAAAAAATTCTGGTTAATTCATCCCTCATTTTAACAACAATGTGGGACTGATGTGCAGTGGGCTTTTCAAGTACTCACTGCTGAATCTTTCTTCTTGGTTTCTGTTTCCTCATCCCAGTCCTAGATACTCATTATGTTCATCCTTGTGCCTTTAGTAATGTCCGTAGAATGCTGCCACCTACATTGGTACCCTCCATTCTCTTTCATTTGCCACAACTGTGATGAACCTCAAGAAAGAAAATTATCTAATTCATATGTGAAAGTGAATCTCCTCTATTCCAAGGTTTTCTAATTTAGAAAAAAACCACCAAAATGTGTCAAGTTGAAACTAAAGTTTTGCTTTTCTTAGATGGTAATAAGAAAGCTTCAGTTTTGTTGAGTTGGCTGAGTTCTTCAAGTGGAAGTTAGTAGAGTTATGTAACTTTCTTTCATTAACTTTTTTTATAAAAGCTATTAAAGACTATGAGACTGCTCAAGCCAATAGTGAAAATGACCAGCAGATTCGGGAAGGGCTGGAACGTGCCCAGAGAATGCTGAAGCAATCTCAGAAGAGGGATTATTATAAAATCCTGGGAGTAAAAAGGTGAGATACTAATTCCAGAAATGATGATGTGAGAGGTGGTTATTTCTGTATATACTGTATCCCAGTATTTCTGCTTGTCTAGAGTTGGATTTGTTCTGCTGAGTGTTAATTTTTGTTCTGTATCTTGCAATCTTCACTCTTCTGCTGTACTAATTTTTAGTATTCAGTTCGTGAAGTAGCATTTGTTTACAATTCCTTTTGAAGGAATGGAAAAACAACAATAGGAAATAAATTCTTTAGGAAGAATTTCTTAGTATAGGTGATCCAGAGTCCTATGAATGAGTTGGGGAAAAAATGAAGACTGGCAAGAATTACTAAAAGTAACAAAAATTGTGGCAGATAGTGTGATAGATTGGAAGAGTCTGGAAGGACTGACTGAACAACTTCCCTTGCTAATGAGGAGCAAGCAAAGTTCTGAACTGGTATTGGTCGTCCTTCCAGTTGTGAACTAATTTGATTTCTGGTTTTTGTTATTCCTCTGATGGTAAATTCCTTAGACTGAGAACTGTATTCTGCAGAGTCACTGGCAGCAGCATCTTTCCAAGAGAAGTTTATGGGTGGTGGAGGAGAGAGCGAGGAATCTCTGCTTAAGGTTGCAACTTGCTTCCTTTGTTTTGTGTAAAGAGTATTCAATGCCGCTTGCAGAAGGTTAACAGCACCTCATAACTTTCCTGATGCCCTTAATTAGTGTCTTGGTGTTTAATAAACTTCATTAGCGTGGCATATGAGCAATCAGAAAATGAAGTTATCTGTAATTTTATCCATCCAGAAATGCTCGAAAGCAAGAAATCATAAAAGCTTACAGAAAGCTAGCATCCCAGTGGCATCCTGATAACTTCCAGAGTGAGGAAGAAAAGAAGAAAGCGGAGAAGAAATTCATTGATATCGCAGCTGCTAAAGAAGTCCTCACTGACCCAGGTAATGATGCAGTGGCTTGGTATTTTTAGTTACTTTTTTTTACATCAAGGTCAAAACAAAAGTGTAAGTTATAACAAGCATTTCAGCTTCCCTTTTTCCCTTTCTGCCCTTACCCATCTTGAGAAAGCAATGCACTAATACTTGTATCCGATCTGTTGCATGAAGTCAGATATAATCTGTAATTACTGTGTTTCAGTGACTTTTGTTAAAAGTCAAATAAAAATTGTATTTTGAAGGTCTCTTCTAGAGATAGAATCTTGTAGAGATTTCTAGGACTGACTAACTCTGGATATACTTATGTCAAGGATATTTGTGTCTCCTTCTGCTTCAAGTGCTATTGCAAAGTGCATTTAGATTATAGCAGCAACTGAAGTACTCCAGGGAAACCCTGTAACTACTGTGCCATGATTCCAACTCGGTTTTGTTTCCTTCAGAAATGAGGCGGAAGTTTGATGCAGGAGAGGACCCACTGGATGCGGAGAGTCAGCAGGGTGGCAACAACCCTTTCCACAGGAGCTGGAACACGTGGCAAGGATTCAACCCCTTTGGTTCTGGAGGAGGACCATTTACATTCAAATTTCACTTCAGTTAGAGCCAAGACTGTTTCTGGTGGCTGCTGCTGTTTTTTACTTAAATCATTGAAAAATAAAAAGTCTCTCAGTTCAAGACCCAAAATCTTAATTTCTATAATGTTGTCCTTAACCCAGAGTCTTACTGCACTGGAAGAAAGCTCCTTTTTTCTTTCATTGGGTTTGGTTTGTGATGAGCTTGACAAGCTCACCCTGATGGAGGTTGTGCTGCCTATGTATTTGCTGTGGATATGCAGGACATGTTTATTCCTATGGATGGAAAAAACAGTAAGATGCTACTTGGGACAACACTTAAATTTAGAACTCAAGTATATGCTTAAAGACAAAAATGCATGTAAATATTTTTCTGGATTGGGGCCTAATAAACATGGCAAGGGTAGTTACAGTAATCTCTACGTTAACAAACTGTTGGTTGTGCTCAGCAGAATGATCCATCTCCCAGTATTTTTAAGAGGAAACCCGAGTGACCACCTGCTGGATTGGTGTTGGCAGTGCCAGAGGTGGGGAAGAGGCTGTGCACTGAACCAGTCCCAACAGTCACTCTGGACAAAGAATGCTTGGGAGTAACTGTATCTGAAATACCTGCTCACTTTGTTGTTCACTAACCTGAAATTAATTGGGGTGATTTTGTTGGTGGAATTGTCAGCAGTGAGGTGGGGGTGGGGGGAAGACTTGTTTTTCAAAAACACTTTTCTGAATGTGATTTTGGGTGTTTGTTTAGGTATGATTTTTGAGTAGATTGCACTTTAACAAAATATCTGCTTGAGATTTGAGCAGAAAATTTGATGTGATATTTCCCTGACTCTGCAGCAATTTGTTGGTTCTGTACATAAAATCAGAACTGAGGCAGGTTGTGATGTGAGTGTACTGCAGGAATGTGATATTAACTCCAGCCTTACCCTGTAATACAACTTCAATTCTGCTGGGTGATGCAACAGGGAGTTAGTACTACATGAAATTGTAGTAATTTTGTGTTTCATGCAACAGCATCGGTACTGCAGAGACAGCTGTGTGCAAAAAGAGGGACTCACTTCCCACTAGCCTTCCCAAAAGTCTGTTTTCGAGTTTTTCTTCTATATGCACGTACTTAAAATGGGTTTGATGTAGTTGGTGGAGTCGTGTGAATGCGATTTGTGCTGTTACCAGGGCTGCAGCTGGTACGAGTGAGGAGTCTTCTTGTTCTGTAACTGCATCTGTCATAATTACTGACATGATTACTGAGTTTCATCAGCAGCCATTTTCTTGGAATGCAAGAATTACAGTTCATCAGTGTTCCCTTGATTGGATTTTAACTGGAAAACAATAATCAGTTGATAGGAATCTTCTCTCACTTCAACTGCTGGCACTTGAAAACCTAAGCAGCCTCAGTAAAACAAATGAAATTAGCAAATAAGGCCGTCAGTCTGAAAGGCAGGATTTTCTTACTGTAGATTAAGTTGCTGTTGAGGAGAACCCTTGGCTCCTGCCTCAAGTAGTTCACCAACATAATTGCAAGGCCATGTGGCTTTTTAAAACGTTTTTCAACAGCAATTTAAAGGTCAGTGTTCACAAATTTATCTTCAAACTGAGGATCTTGTTTGGTGATTCCTAATGGTTTATGGTACAAAACCACTGCAGCAGCCTGTTAAACTCCAGTGCTGGATGTTCATGAAGTTGAATGATTTTCTACAAGTTGAACTTGTACTTGTGACCCTTTGGAAATGTTTTTGCTGGAACTGTTGGAGAGGCTCAGGGCCATTCAGCGCGTTCGAGGCTGGCACGGCTCTCAGGGGCTGGGGCTCAGACACACGGGCATGGCCTCTGTGCCCCTGCCGCTTGCTGGCAGTACCTGAGGTTGGGCACGGGCGTGCTGGGGCTGCTCTCCTGTGTCCCGTGGCGCTTGTCAGCCCTGTGCCCTGAGGGTTGGGCTCCACCCAGCCGTGCTACCGCTGGGGTTGTGTGTGAGCCATTGCAACACTTTTGTGTTGCCTTGTTCACCACAGCAGGGGCTGCTTTTAACTGAGTGTTGAATGAGCAGCGTGAGCAACGTGCCCGATTTTGTACGTGCAGGAGTGGCTGGGCTGTGGGAAGTCACGGTAAGGACTACAGCCAGCTGCACTTGTGTGCCAGGGCACTGTTGGGAGCAAGTCCCCTTTCAAAGAACTGCCCTTGTGCAGCTTTAAAAGCTCCAGCTGAGAGAATTGTTTCCTGGAGTTTGATTTTTTTTTTTCTTGTCTAGAGAAGGAATAAGACATTTCCTCATGAGTGAATTCTCCAGCCAAGGTACTGATGTTGGAGCAGTGCGGGTGTTTCTCAGAGGCAGCGGGACAGTGCTGCTGGAGGCCGGGAGCATTCAGGAACAAAAAAGGACGGTGTGCATTTTGAAATGAATAAATGGGAACGGGAAAATTACATTTTAAGAACAAAAAGGCTTGAATGTAGTCAGTAGAAGAAGGAAAATGATTAATGCATGATTGCTGTTCATAGATTCCTTCTGTTGGAAGACAGGTTCTTGGAAACAAGAGCAAAAAGCGACATCGGAGACCAAGGCTTTCCTAGTATTGAGCATCTGCTGTTTACAAGAAGTGTTACCACCCTGATGCTGTTTTGAAGGGTGTAGAAGTATTCTGGAAACACAGAAAGACAAAGTTGTGTTAAAAAGAAACCATTTATGGTGGGAGGCTCTCTAGCTCCAGCGCTGCATTTCCTGACCTGACTGGAGAATGAAGCGCTGGTACCACGCTGAGTGTTAATGATGCAGGCGACAGGCAAGGAAGCTGAAGTTGCCTTTTTATTTATTCATGGGTGGCTGTAGTGCAATAATGCTCGGTAACTGAACATTGAAGTAAATGTCTCAGTAGTCTGTCAACCCTGAGATGCGCATGAAGCATCGTTCCCACCATTGGCCTGGCTGTAGATGCAAACTTTCTCTGTGGCGTTCTTTCAGTTTTAATAAACTCATTTCCAACTTGTTTTAAAGTGAAGGGGGAGCAAGCATATTTTACTTGCTAAAATATTGATATAATAATTGATCAGTATTAAAAGAGATTCAAAGTGAATTAGAAACTGAAGGGCTCAAACTTGTGACGTATGCAGAAAAGGTGTTAGCTTAAACTTTTTACAAAAAAAACCCTTAACGCTTAGCATTTCAGTTTTCAGACCAGTGTTTGGAACAAGAATTATTCTTCTGTTTAGGGCTGTGATTCATAGGAGCTTTGCTGGAAACTAGCCAGGATAAGCATAGCAGGTTAGTTGTATTTAAAAGTGCCTTATTGTAAGGTATTGTTTGCTCTGTAATACACACTTTTATCCATAAAGCTGTACAAAATAAATGGGAGAATAATTTTTTTTTTCTGCCCTCAGCAAATCACTAAGTAGCGGTTTCATGTTTTAAGAAGGATAAGTAAAGGTAGCCAGAGATTTATCAAAGGTTTCAAATTACAAAACGTCTTTATACGGAATCATAAATCTACAAAGCAAGAACTGTTTTTTCTAGAACTGTGGGAATTATTTTATGGTATTTTTCACAATAAAGATATTTATGATGACAAGAAGGCACTACTGTGTATTTGTCTTCCCGTTTTTCTTTGCCCCTCTCTTCAGGTTTGAAGCTGTGCAGAAATGCACTGGGCACTTCTGCAGGCAGGGGTTGGGAGGAAGAAGCAGCCAGGTTCTGTGTAGAAGAGAACTTTGTACGTACAGAAGTCAGCTACAGAAATTGTAGAATCCCTGTACAGTGCTGATTTCACAGTGAAAACAACCGGCCCTTAGAATATCTCCAGGAAATACTGGACTTGCCCAGTGTTGGACACAGATTTGCCTGACTGGGTGCTGGGGCATCATGTTGTGACTGTGCTTTTGCCAAAGAAGGCTGGACCAGGTGATCCTTGAGGTCCTTTCCAACCTGGTATCCTTGATTCCATGAAGTCTCAGACTGAAGGCAAGTATTTGACTCAGGGAATGAGTTAAAAGGAACCTTACTGAGAAATATTTTTAATACTAAAGCTCTGGCTCATCAACAGTACTGCATTAGTGCCTGTTTTGTTCATTTTCTGTTAAACTTAGCACCTGATCTCAAGATCAAGACATAGAAAAGATGCTGTCATAGGAATATAAATTGTAAAACCCCCTCATTTGAATAGTTAAAATATTCTTTTGCTTATTTACTGAGTTGCACCAGGTTTTGGCAACACTCTAAACCACGTGTTTTCTTCCCTTTCACAAGGCAGAGCACACAGCCTGGAAATAAAGAATCAGCTCTCCCTGCATCTCCACACCTCACCTCACAGCAGATGCCTTGTTTTGAACATTGCTGTTGCTTCCCTGCAAAAGCACTTCTATAGATGAAAGACAGTTGAGGACTTGCTGCCATTTTTTTTTCCCCTTTGGATTTGTTAACCAAGTAGCAAATAGTTATTGTGTCATACAAAAAGGGAGAACAGAAAATAATCCATCTTTTTTCTCTCCAGTGGTACCTTTTAATATTTTGTACAACATACACAATCAATTGATTTAGTGTTAAAAATATAATGACATGGTAATGATGCAAAGTTCTGCCTTAAAGAGATCTTTTAAAAGTAATGAATATATTTGTGGGACCTTATTTTATAAACCATTGTATATCTCAAAAAAGAGCTTTCTTTGAGAGTAGTTTTATGCAGAAAAAGCCCCACTAGAACATTTTGTACAAATATATAAAACACTGTAGAAAAATGCATGAAACCTTTTACATCTTCAAAATATCTTCAGCAAATTACATTTATAGAATTATGGTCTAATCATTTAAGCAATCTCACGGAAATAGTATTTAAAGAACTATTTCTTTTTTTGGAGCTAGTAGAGGTAATCCAATTTTAAAAAGAACAGGATGCTACAGAGAAAATGAACATGAAATCAGGGCATGAATTAACCACTTTTTATACTGCATAACAATTCTCACACAGATAATCATAATTAAAGAGAACTAAGGTTTCTTAAAGAACCTTTAACTTCTATCCTGAAGCAAGTTTTCCAATATATGCTTCAAGCTTGGAATACCAAGGCAGATTGTGAAATGCTGCGGCAGAGGCAGGCAGCAAGATGGAAGTATAAGCTCAGAAAAATATTTTGAAAATAAAATAGTGCAGCAAACAGCTGAATAATGGTTTGGGGGTTTTGTTCTCTGCTATGGCAAATCAGTTACTTCCTTGTTATTAATTTATAGTAATGGTGTATAGGCATCCCCTAGGTCAATTACAAGTCCATCTCTGGTACAAAAATACCAACTTAATGTTCAAATATGTTTGACTTGCTGGATGATATCCTGAAGTAATTAAGAGAACAAGCATAACAAAACAGCTCCTGCACTTAAATGGGA
>WEIU01016440.1:255277-265717 GCA_013389925.1 Aegithalos caudatus
TGCACAGGAAATACTCCATTGGGTACTTCATACAAAGGAAATCCCTCAACAGACATTTAGAAATCTGTATGTTACATGTTAGAACTGTTCAATATACAAAAAGGCAAAACCACAGAAAGTACAAAGAACTGTAAGAAAATCTGCATCTCACATTTCTTAGTAATATGGCTTGAAAAATGTCAGCAAGGTATGATTTTAAATACTTATAGTAAGAAATTGTGAATAACCAACAGCTGAGGACAATGACAGTGGATACAAAATCTGCTTAATTTCTCTTATTGTTTATTCAGTTATTTGCTGCTATGGAAATAATGTGCAATCCTTGCTGATTCACCCACTTAGTGCAAATTACCTGGTCTTTTATAATTTCATGAATTTAGACTGGAAGACTTCTTATAAGAATGTGTGGTCTCATCCAATCCCATTTTGAAACCACCTCAGCCTGAACAACAGGGTGTGTATTTAAGGCACTAGATTTCACTTTAAGACACAAATTCCCCATTTTCAAATAATGTGCATTTCAATAACTTTTCCCTGCAATTTTGGGGGGATCAAAATGTCAGCATCCCATTAAAGCAATGGTTTTGTGAGTACAGGTTTAGAAAATTACAGGAGACACCACTGATAGTCAAAAAATACTCAGGAATTTTTTTATTTTATTTTCAGTTATAAACAAGATGATGATAATCAAAAGTGAGTAAAAGCAGCTTTCAGGTACTGACCTTCTGATGTAATGTACGCTGGGTGGAAAATCACCAAAACCATAATGGAATTTTATCACACACTATTTAAGTGGAGAAAAGGAGCCTAAGAATCAAAAATTAGTTTTAAAAATCTGGAAGAGTACAGCAATCCTGCATAATTACTGAAGAGTGTCATTCCTTGCTTTAGCTTCCACGTGGAGTTACCTTTGTGTGGTCTAAATTAGAGATCTTTTATAAAATTCTTTCATGTGACCATAGCATTTCTTGAGGGACAAAACTATGGGTATATAACCAAAATTTTTGATACTTAAATTTAGTAGCCTAATGTGTGGAATATGCACAAAACAGTTTCCAAGTACATATTTAATGTGTGTGTCCTCTCCCAGAATGACAATGCTGAACACATCTTTCTTCATATTCCAAAGTCTTCTGGGCAAACTGTACTTTAAAGAAGGAAAAGAAAAGCAAAGCTATTGGGAAAGCTGCTCCATACTGGTTAAAAAACCCCAAACCTCCAGGTACCTGTGGATCTCTCATTTTTGTATTGCAGTTAAAATGTTTTAAATAACACTTTAAGTTATAAAATATTTGACTTCACATTAAAGAATGTTGGAAATAGTGCCAATGTAACAGCTGTAAATCCCATTCAGTCCTTCCCAGCAGACTCTGGAGCTGTCACCATTGCTGGTCACAGGCTGTGCTAAAGTTCATCATGCTTGAGACCTGTAACCAAAGGGGAAAAATACACAAAAGGGTTACAAAAAGACAGTGCCTGGGTTTGTAGGATGTGGAGAAAGCCCTTTACTTTCCATTTCCTGCTGATCAGTCAGTTCAGCAACATGAACTTCATTTTCAGAGCCTTGCTACAAGCTGACCAGAAGCTTTCACAAAGAATAAAACCCACTAAGAATTCTTTATAAGGAAAAGCAAATTTGTTCCTCCACTCAAGACTTTTGAATATTTATCTGCTAAGTTTTTTCATCAACCCTGAGAGCTGAGATCATCTCTTCATCTTGTTTCACAGAGGTCCAAGAAGTCGTCTTACTGGGGAGTCCTGTATGTGTTTTTGGTTTTTTTTGGTTTTGGGTTTTCCTTGTCTGGGTTTTTCATGCTATTGAGCTAAATCAGTTTCAAACTATTTTAGTTAAAAAAACCCCAAACCAAACCCCCAAACAAACAAAAAAACCCAAACCCCACCCCCAAACTAACTAAAACAGAATTTAGTCTAGTGCAAAAAAGGCCTGGGTAGATAAGCCTGGAGTGAGAGGTGCAGAGGCAAATTAATACTCTGTTCCCTACTGCTTAATACACATGAGCTTTAGATTATCCAAGTGAAAGCTAAGATTTAGATCAGTGCTTCATTTAATATTTGTGGCTAAAATTATGTTTGACTGTTGGTTTTTGAGGTCCAGGAACAGGATATCACTGAGCTTCCTCTTAGATTCTGGTATGAAACAAGGTTTTGTCCTGGCAATGTAACTCCTGTGTAAAGAAGCATCACACAACTATCAAACCCCCAACCCATTTCTCTAAGAACAAAGGAAATTACACACATACAAGATTTGTGCCAACTGACCCCAATCTCAATTTCAACTAGACTAATATTTAATTTTTAAAAGCTAACAGCTGAATATGCATGTAAATTACCTTTCTGAAATGATGATGTTAGATTTTTCTTCTCTCTCTCAATTTGCTCTATTAAGTTTCGGATCTCAGAGTCATAATCAACCCATTCAGGAACTATCCGGGCAGCAGCCTTTAGTTTTGGTTCTTTGGTTTGGGGGTTGTTGCACTGAAGGTTTAAAACATGTTAGATGTAAACAAAGAAAATGTGAAAATAACACCTTTTCAGAGAATTTAGTTCAAATGAATTGTAAATACTTTTTTTTTTCCTGATTGTAACAGACATGGCTGGCACAAGACTAGTAAGATTCAGACAAAGTTGCCCAGGAAACAGGAAGATTGACATTGGCACATTGAAACTGGACCTGATGTGGGTTTTGAGCAGAAGGCACCTGTCTTTAGAGCATAAACTCATTCTAACAACTACAAAGATACAAAGAAAAAAAAACTATTTACATACTGAAAAATCACACCATGTTTCATCTCTCATTTTCTTTCAAATTATATCTAAAGCATCACAAATACTGTGTGTGTGTTGTCAAAAAATCTACATGAGGGAAAAATGGGATGGGGATAACAATGACAGGAAAAAAGATTTTTGTCTGTTTCTATTCCCAAAGAAAGAAACTTCTTCCTAAACATGGATGGTGTCCTGAGCACTTTTAAAACTTTATCTCCTGTTTATAGCAATGAAACAGACCAAGAAAACCATGATAATGTTAAGGTTCTAGAGGAACCTTCTATGTGGCGAGAATGACAGCAGCCCATAGTGCCCAGACAGGTAACGGCACTTCCTCACAGTTCCAGTAACTTGGATGACTATGGAAAAATTATAAGGAAAATACATGCATGGGCATGAAAAGCCCCAATTCCATCCAGCTAGGAGACAACAACACTTAAATTTTTGGTAGTTTTCAGCTTTAATGTAAGCAGATTTGGTACAGAGCAAGTGGGAGTGGTCTCAGAGGAGAAAATGTTTCAGGGGAAGGGGTGGAATGTTGCAAGGCAGCCTTCATGACATGACACACACTTAACCTGAAAAGCCCCAGAGATGACAGCAAGTTGTTAATCAGTACAACTCATTTAAGATAGGATCAACTCACCAGGTCTATTGTTTTAGCCTTTTTCTTGGATTTATCATCACACCAGGTTTCACACCAAAGCCACTCCTGAGGGAGAGACTTAATGGCTACTTGATGAATCATATTATTGGGAAGATCCTGTACAAATTTTGTAAAATCATATATTAGCATTGAATGTAATGTCACTGATTATCAAGCTGCTATTTAAAAGTATTTTTGCTATTACCATTTCTGCTAATTGTTCTTACATTTCCTTCTAAGGGCTCACCTAGTTCTTCTCCAAGTAGTTTCAATACTTAGCCATGCTTTGATGGCCAATTCCACCTCTCATTTGTCAAGCAATTTTTTCTGGTCGTTATCTCTCTTGACACAAGCAATACTTCTGTCTAATAACCCTGGTTCAGATACTGCATGTCATACCATAAATACGTCTAAAAAACAAAACTTAAACCTTCCTTAAATTTGAAGAAAAACCCAAAAACCCTGACTCAAGAAACATATAATAAAAGATTATGCCACTACTCTAAATTGAGACGACTTCTAGGAAAATCGATTCCAAGAAGCATGAGCTTGAAAAGGAAAATCTTAAACCACTACTCTGGCTATGTTCTTTACTTCACTTCTGGGCTTTTTCTGACCTTTATTACATAGTCATATAAGTCATAGCCATAGGTAGTCTCATCATGAAAACTCTGAACCACGAACTGGCTGAATGCAGGGAACAGCATTTATAAAAGAGAAACACCTCAGGCAGTAGCTCCCTGCACCCACTCTGGCCAGAGTTACAAACACAGGGGCAATAACTGGTACACCCATTCGTAAGCTCCCTCACCTGTGCAACCCTTACATCATGTTTTAGAATAAATGTCAGTACTCAAGTATTACTCACATCTTATTTACCAAATTCACATTGCTAAATATGACAATAAAATAGCACATATTGCTGCATTATGAAAGATGTATAATTTAATTCTAATAGAGACATTAGTACTGAAAAATTACATCAAATATAAGAATATGGAGAGCCAAGACATTCAACATTAATTTAAATGCTTTATTTTTAAAAAATCTTATACTTTTTGAAAGATAGTTTATTTTAATTTGGAATGGTTTATCACCATTTCAATTCCAAAAGAAGAGAGACTGGTTTTCTATGCCTCTCTTACGGTCTAAATGAAATCACAATTCCTGAGTTACTACAGTATTTTTAGAAGCTATGAATTTAAAAATTGTTATATGCAGTAAAAAGTAGAAAGCCAGCTGTTAGTTTCAGGATTTGAAGTAAACAAAAGAAGAATGAATACAAAAACCCCTCTGAACAAAATTACTGTACTGGAAGTCTACTTTTTATGATGTGTAATTTTTCTCCCTAGGAGTTCTATACTTATTCTCCTTGGCATTTAAAATCACCATTCCTCCTTCTATCTGCTTCTCTTTCGTGGTTTAAGAACCTTAACTACCACCCATGAAGATGGCACTCCTGGCAGATTAGCAGAGAGCTGAGATTGCTGCTGCTTTGAGAAGGGCAGTGAGCACTCCAGACAGGTATTTAAAATGAAAATTGTAATAAAAGAGTTATAATGCATCCTTATCAGTAGATGAAAGCTCTCCAGGCCTCAAATACCTTGCAACGTGATTTGTATTTTCAGGAGTACTGCTGTATTTTGTGTAAGAAGTAGCAAAGAAGACAGCAAGTAGTTCCTATCAATACAGTGAAACCAGATTATTATGAAAATATTACTTCGAAATATTTACTTTCCAAAGTAGTTCAGTTCCATTCTGCCAAGATTTAGCAACCTTAACATCTGGTCCTTATGTGGCTTTTGATTTGATCCAACAGGCTTAGAGGAGATATGTGCTATCATGTATTAAAGCTGTATCTGGATATATAAGAAACTTTTAATATTTTGAGAACATTAGATAAAACCAATGTTCTGAAAACCAGCGTTACAGTGGAAACCCTGTAACCTCTGAATCTTAAAAGGTCTTCCTGAAAGACACCTTGTACATGTGGGTAAGACTGGAGAACACACAGGAGGAGGTGTTCTCATGGAGGGCTCTGCATGAGTGATCAGGGCCAGTAATTCATTCTGCTGTCCAGAAAGATGTGAACTCTGACTGTTGCTGTTTTATCAACCCTTTGTTCCTAACATACAGCTAAAGGCTGCTCCAGCTCCAGGTGTCAAGTATAGTCTGAGCTTTAGTGTGACTGTATTTCCACTTTTTTTTTGTCCAGTATTGTAAGAACTGCTATTTTCAATTTTTACTTTATTTCTGGGAAAAAAAAATGCAAGTGGCAATAACATCCTTATGTAAGAGAGAAACACCCTTGCAGAGCAGGGGTGTGGAAAAGCACTGAGCAATGAGGGCTTTGCTACTGTGGGATCCTGTTGCTGCTAGGGGCAGGTAAAAATCTTCTGTGCTTTAGTAATTCCACAAGGAAAACACCAAAATCAGGGAGAATCTCACTCATGAAGCCTTCTGAAGTTCACCCAAAGCGAGACAAACTCCAGCCACCCCAGGTGACCACGTACAGCAACCACCAGAGTGCATTTGCAGTCAACTTACAAAAGCAAATTTAATTTACGTTAATGGAAGTGAAGAAGAAAAAGGAAACAAGCTCTTGCTAAACAAGAATATAATTACCTTTATCAGAATATAGGGTTATCATCAGAAAAACATAAATGCACACAGAACAACTACAAATAAAAGTGAAAAGTCCTGTAAGCTGGGGTTTTTTCCTCATTTTTTAATTAAAAATAATCTGTGTTCAGTTTTCTGAACTGTGCTCATATACACTCCTGAAAATGGGCTAAAACAGCAGTAAATGCCAAACAGTTTTGGAATTATGCAACATTTATGCTGAAATACAAGGTATTTCATACATACTGAGAAAGATAAAGAAAATAAACCCCCAAATGCTCAAAGCCATGTATACCTGATCTAGATTTGACAGACTGTTTGGATCCTGACTAAGAGCCTGGTACTGCCCCCGAAGCCTGTCTCCAGCTGCAATCTTCCTGAACTTCTTCAGGTCCACAACATACAAGGCACTAAAAACAATTGAAAGAAATAAGATTTCTGGGGTTTCACCTTCTTTTTGATAACAGTAATAAAAGTAACAGGAAAGTAAAACATGTTCCCATCCCAAAGGGATATTTTTCTTTATTAAGTTGCTGAAACTACCATAAAATGGGGAAATCAATATTTCATCAGAATTCCTGCCTTATTCATCTCTTACTGAGAATGGCTCTTGAATGCCTCAGTGATGAACCCAGATTTTGATCAAATTCCCAAAGTGCACAAGAAGTGTGTAAGGGGCTGTCCTACCTAATGTGGTATTTCCTTTTCCCGAGGTGTGAGGCCCAGTATCCCGATTTCCAGAAGCGGTACCCGTCCATCTCCCTGCGGCTGTCACAGAAAGGAGTGTATCCATAGGGAGCTCCACTTAGGTCTAGGTCTCTGAGTTCTTTCAGGTCACTTCTCACAATCTAAACAAGAATAGGTTTATTTTTTGTAATTTAGTACTGTTTCTATGAGGGAGGTATTGCAGCAGGCATCACAATGTTTAATTTTAATTTTTAAAAAACCCTCAAACACTACAACATTGGGGTATAGATGAACTATTCCACTGGGAGATATCTACCAAAGTATTGCTCAAGAAAAAAAAATTATTACTGTTGATTATTGACAGTGGCCATCTGTGTAACAAATTTATTGAGTAAATGATATAAAGCTGGCAATATTTTTTTAATTCACAGACCAGTGTTTCTGGTTGCCCAACATAAAATTCCTTAATTAAGAAACACTTTTGAAATCTACCAGTCATGTCCCTTCTAAACAATTCTTATTTGTTACTCAGCTTGGGCACTCCAAAATTATTGCATCATTTGAAAAATCCTTGTATCTAATGGTAAAGTACTTTCAAAAAGAGGTTTTAATGACATATTACAAATGCCCTTTATTTGCTAACCAATCCTTCTTCCATCAAATCTCACTTACCTAATTTATCAGTGGTAAAAAAAAAAAAAGTTTTAACTATTTGAGAGCACAGAGAAGTCCTTACAGTTAGGACAGACAACCCGTGTTCCCAGATGGTGTATCCAGATGAAAATAGAGAGAGTTGCAGTCTGCACTGCTACACCTAAATTTAATTTATTCTCAAGCTTTGGAAAAGGACCAAAAGACATCAGAATTTGTCTCAAGGTTTTTAATAACCTGTGATAAACCCTTCAATACCTCATCTGAGACTGCACTTTGCCTTTCAGTACATTTTACAATTCATTCCTGAATGAAGGACTGCATGCAAATTTAAAATAGAGAGAGGATTAATCTTGAAGACTTTCAGCCATCTAGAAATGGTTCAAATTGTCCAAATCACCTCAGATATTGGCCATAGTGGAGAATTCCTCTCACAGTCAGCTCAGAGATGGAATCACTCCAATAAGCTTTCAGTGAAATGCACCTTTAAGATCACACACATCTTTCCAGGTGCTTTTCTCTCCACACAGACAATTTAGGACAACTCAGCACAGGGAAACTCTTAATGTCCACACAACTGAAGACAAGTGAAATTCTTGCATTTACATTCTGCAAACAGTGGTTGGTTCTGTTTGTACAACTGCAACAGTCCTTTGAGACCAACATCTGAATAAAATGGCCACAGAGAATGAAACTGGATCAATTTAAGCCCAAATTAATTGCTCATACAGTTATATGCCATTATTTTTGCTTACCTGGTCAGCGTCGACAAATATTATTTTATCCACAGCCAATGGGAAGAGAACATCCAAGAAAAGAATTTTGTAGCCCCAGATAATTCTTTGTTTTTCTGTCTGTTGATAAAGCCAGCGGGGCCACTTATACTGGACCAACTCATACTTGAACCCATACTTTTTAGCCATGTGAGGAATTACATCCTAGAAGAAGAACAAAAAGAAGAACAAAAACCCATCAGGTGCACATATATGAGACACACAAGGACTCAAAAGGAAAAGGAGTGAAAGCTCCAACGCAGCTGCAGCTGTGTTGGCCTTACTGACTACATGATTTATTATTTTAAAATGTTCCCTTAGTTTTAGCAGTGTCCTCAGCTACACCAACAGAAATAGCATTTCATGCAAGCTCTTGGAGATTATCAGAAGACAACAGATTATTATAATTTATCACTGAGTTTCATGTTCCAGAAAAGAAGAACCTTATACCTAACACTGGTATTTAATAGATTGAGGGATTGTTTTCCATTGTGAAAATTTAATTTGAAATACACAATCAGTCAATTTCAATTAAAATAATTACTTAAAATTTTAAAGGAAAAAAAGAGGAAGACTTTTCTCCTACCTTAAATGTTGGGGAGAGATAGTTTTTCAGAAACCAAAATTTAACTGGTGTTTTTGTATGACGTAGGACAGAAAGCATCATAATTCTGTGGAAATATAAATCTACAATAAACAAACAAATACACACAGGTCATTAAATTTCAACTGCACTCAGCAAGTACTAAAACTCTCTATGTATAATTTCTTTAACCCAATTTAAGTAGAAATTTTTATCTACTTCTAATTAAAACCTTTAAAGAGCATGTGTTCAAGGGCACTTTGAGATGGCCTTATTTGATCCAGGTTGCTTAAGCAATAGTAGAAGGAACAATTTCAGAAGTGGATTTATTAACATGCTTTATTCTAGGAGAGGTGCCTGAAAAAATTAAAATAATGGTTAGTACTTCATGTAGACTTGGCTACTGAAATAACTTATTTTAGAATATATTTGTTGAGCTTGTTGAGGTATATGTTGCTGAAAAGAAAAAAAGCCAAGTTCATGTCAGATCCTCTTCTGAAAACCCTTAATAACTATAAGAATTACTATTTTGGGTTCAATTATTTTTCACTCTTGTAGCCTTTATTTGGTGTAACCAGACAGATAAGCAGTGCCTTACAACCTTACAAGAGGTCAAGTCTGCCTTAAAAATCAGGATATAATGAACTCACAAATAAGACAAAGCAGCAGGTAGGATGCTTTAAGATTACTTTTTCTCCTTTCAAGCAAATGTGTCTTTCCCTTTATGAAGGTGGTTGCATGCTGAAGAAAGAAACAGTGCTCAAACTTCAAATGACTCAGCAAACAAATCACTAAACCAGTGCTCCAGTCAGAAAAGTAACAGAGATGGGTGTGAACAGATCAGGCAACACTGTAAGATTCCTTTAAAGCAATCACTGCTCGTTGAAAGGATCCTGAGAAAAGTAAGGCCATATGTGCATGTAATAAATCCAGTTTGTACTAAACACAAATAGATGTGACTCTAATGAAGTCACTTCTGTTGTGTGTTTATACAGAGGCTGAACTTCACACATGAAAGACATTTTCTGTCTTCAAAGAATAATGGTAATTTTGAAAATCTATATGCTGAAACACTTTCTTCTTAAAGATTAATTTAGTCCTCACTGTATACAACTTTTCTCTGTTTCTAAAATTTATTATTTAGATGTTGTTTAAAAAGTCAGTTTCTTTAGGTTGCTTAGTTTTACTTAGAAAATTTAGAGTATTGCTATTAAATACTTGTTTTCCCTTTTACCTTTCCTTACCTTAAAAACCGTTCATATAAATGGCCTGAAGCAACAGAAAAAATGTTAAGAATATCACTTTCCTTTTTCTTCTCATCTGCTGGAATATCTTCTGAAAATCTAAGAATTATCATAAATAATCATGTAAAGTAAACATTCAGCAGAAAAAACATCTAACTAAATTATCATTAAGTTAATAGAGAATTAAAAAAAACCAAAAAAAAACCAAAAAAAAACCCCAAAAAAACCATAAAAGAAATACACATCCTGCAGGAAACAAATACATTCTACTTCCACTGCAAATGCCTATAATGTCACAATCTTTTGGGAGCAAAATGTCATACCCAGTCATTCAGGACAATCAATGGCACTACAAAAACAATTGGCAGTCTCTAATATTTTCATTTAAAAATAACCCAAATTTGACAAGAATTTAACGTTTTATCAAAGTAAAAAAAAAAAAAAAAAAAA
>WEIU01016444.1:4637-15667 GCA_013389925.1 Aegithalos caudatus
TTTTTTTACTTTTACTTACTATCAATGAGACAAAATGCAAAGAAAGCAAGTTGCTTTTCCTGGCAACTAATAAACTTAGAATTCTTCTCTCTAACTGAGCCATGCCCACACAGATACATCATTACTTATTTTTGCATCTTTCCATTACCAACAGGAAATATAAAAGTGCTACTCTATGAATGCCTTTGTTCTGACACACTTCTCTGGGAGCAGAAGTCTTCTAACATTGCTACATATTTAGGAAGAGTAAGACATGCTCTAAAATAAAATAATATTTAAAAATAGCTGAATAAAGCATACTAACATTTTCTGTTCTTAAAACTTTTTACACCCTTTAAAGAGGCAACATCTTGAAGATGACTACTGGGGCCCTTTGCAACACTACTGATGGACTGTGTGCATTCTGTGGTTTCAGAGGACCACTGCCAAGTGAAATTTTAGAGAAACTTTTCTTACCTGTGTAGCCATTTTTCTTCTGTTAATTTTTCAAACTAATATAATACATAATGTTTGCTCACCTTGAAAAGATCACAGCAAGGTTTTAAGAAGCTTTTGGAAAAAAGCTGATCAGAGTATTTTATGAAATGAACAACAATTTCATTTTTTATATATAACCTGTTGCTGCAGCCACGGTAACTCAAGAGGTACCCAATTTCTTCTCTGTTTCTCTTCAATAATTATGACATACAGGAATTTAAAAATTCTCAAATCTCATCCTAGTTAGATTACTGAGTAGCAGGAAGGATGTAACAGAATTTTTAAGATGTGTTTTAATATAAATAGTATTTAATATAAAAAAGAATGGGAAAACCAAGAAAAAATTAAGGGAAAAAATAACATGTAGGAGAAAGAAAATGTCATAACAAAAGGCTGTCATAACAAAAGGCATGACAAAAAATGATAAATAGCTTTTTCTAATGAAATTATGGCTGTGTAAGTACTTGATTTGTCCTAATATGTTGCAGCCTTCTCTGAAAAACCAAGAGCATGATGCCACCATACTGAAATGCAGCTAAATACAGAGCCTTTTCTTCAAAGGCTTATTTTGTGTTAAAGCATTATAAAAACAATTGAACTTTTCATTGTGAACTGAGTAATCTTAAAAGGTCATCCTCTTACTCAGTTTTCAGGTCAGAGGGACTGATTTAAGATGAGGGATGGATCTCTGCTTGGAAGATATGGAGAGCCCACCATGGGAAAAGCCTTACAGAGCACCAGCCAGGGAATGGGTAAACCAGAAAACAGGATTTAGTCAGCTGTTGTGTTACTGATGATACCATATAAGAAATAATTTGATATTAAAACATAAAGCTGAAATACAACCTTCAGCAAAGCATGGTCTGCTCTTAATTTCAGAGTTTAAGTTATGAGAACATAGTTTGTTTATGGACAAAAATAGATGATTTATACTTTAAACCTGAGAAGAATTGTCTCTTTCAGTGGCCTCTGATTAATTAAAAGGACTTTGGAAGCTCAGTTCTAAGGAAATGGTGATTGCTATAACCTGTATGTTTGCATTTTAAGGACTAGCCTCACAGAGTCCATGCCAGAGCTGTTCTTCCTTATCTGTAAGCTATAGAAAAAAGTACCACCTTGTTTCTAGCTTCGGTTTTCTTCAGCATTAAGGGAAGATGAACTGATGAAAATGGGAGTAGTGAATTGGTTACAGATTGCTATGAATTGAGAGATTTTGGAGATCACAACTTGGATGTAAAAGTGGTTGGAGGCTAAATGGTTTCCCTGATACTAAGAACCATGTTTGTGGAACAAACATATCACCAACCACCACCAATTTCATATAGATCATGAGTGTTGTGTATTTATATTTTAGTCAGATTAGCCAGAGGATACACAGAGCATTTATGCTTCTTCCATGCCTGTTTTATGTTGTCTTTGAAAAAATACATGAGACTGATTGCATAGAGCATAGTGCTTGAAAATACCTTGAATAAATATAAAATACCAGACAGTATTAGAAGGGCACAGTATTTTTAATTCTCTATTGCCATGATGAAATTTTGATTTGTAGTGTTCTAAAACTCTGGTGTGTAAGCAGATGCAGATTAGAGGACGGAGCTGAGTGACAGGGGATACACGCTGGGCTATTTGGCAGCTTAAGCCTAGAGATAAAGAAAAATATATTTATTTATCTATGTAATATCCATGAGTATAAGGTTATTTGAAATACTCTTTGGAAACCCTGTTGCACACAAAGCACTGAAAACCAGGATAACAGTACAATGTAGTCTCTAAAAAGTTTATTTCAGCATGAACTCTTTTCCTATCTCTAAAAGCCTACTTATCCTGAATATATAACTAAGGCAGAAAACCCCCAAGAAAATTATATAATAAGAAAATAAATTGAATTATTTCTAAGAGCAGTTCTTGTTACTATCTTTCCCTTTCATCTCTTAGATTCTCTGTGATTTAACCTCGTTTCTCAACTTCTGATTTGTCTGATTCTTGCCTGACATTGCAATGAATCAGACAGTGTGTGCATCAAATTCCAATATTAACTTCAGCTGTACTTTATGTAAGAAAGGATCTTTCTGTAGGAGCTGTACAGAAGCTTGGCAGGAGTT
Source organism: Aegithalos caudatus (assembly GCA_013389925.1). NCBI lineage: Eukaryota > Metazoa > Chordata > Aves > Passeriformes > Aegithalidae > Aegithalos > Aegithalos caudatus. The sequence goes on from WEIU01016444.1 coordinate 7,220, forward strand.
CAGACATAATGTCCACAGCCCCAAAAGAGGATCAGTCTTCATTTTGCCAAGTTCTTGAGGCAGAAACATTGTCCTAATTTGTGCTCACCCAAGAGTGGCGGGGGCTTCTACTGTGCTGGAAGCAATTTGAGTTTGCCTCTAGGAGTGTTAGTCTATGTCATAGATGGTCTAAGAAGATGACCTTAATGAATGTCTAAGAGGCTTAATTTTTTCTTGTCTGAAATATGTTTAATATCATGTACCTGCCCATATGTGGGCACAGAAGTGCAGGAACTGTAGTTTTGCCACAGTGCTCTTCAATAGTTTCAGTTTATGTTCCTGAATCTTCAGTTAGTTTCTCCCTCGTCCTGATGTCCTCATAAGAAAAAAAAAAAAATAAAAAAAAAAATCCATATTTTACAGAAAGAGCAAGAGAAAGAAACTTTTAAATTTTCCAGTGATGCACAGTCTCTTACTGAATTCCAAAACAAAGCAAAAAATAATTTTAATTAAAATTAGCTGAGTTACAGAAAATTCTGAATTATTTTTGATTGCCTTGTTTTTCATTAACATTTTCTTCAAACTACAAATCTTTGTGCAAGTCAGGAGGATCTGGTCAGTGCTCAGTCAGCTCACTTTCTCCTCCATCTAACAGGTAAAGCCCGGCAATTTGTTCAAGGATGACTGTCAGAAAGGAGCTACAATCTCACAACCATAGGAAAAGGACAAGGAGCTGGTGACATTGTATCACAGGACATAGGAGAGCAGCTGAGCACAACAAGCAATAATCAACATGGGGTGAAGTTTGAAAGGAAAGGATCCAGCAGTGGGTAGTGGTCTCAGAAGAATTTAGGATCTTTTAGAAGATCCTTTGTAGATAACACTAAATGAATTAATACTTAATGTCCTCTACAGTTTATTTGTTATGGTTTCCTTTATAGCTTAGCAATTATAAAGCATTTAATTAGTTGTTTGCTACATCATTAGGCCTCACATTTCCTACATCAAATGACCAAGTACAAAAAATAAATCGTGAGCTTCATTTTACACTTCTGATGCATTAAGTAGAAGTGGTGTCACTACAAAGCATGATCTCTTTCAATGATTATTTGTCCTTCAAAAAATAGTTTGAAGTCTCAAAACCTTTGCCAGATACCTTCAGGAGAGTAAAGATAAATTTTAAAAATAGGCACAAAGCTAATTAAGAGTTAAATGCTGTGGGACTAAAAGGTCAGTTCTCTCTTCAAAAGTTTAATAGCAGTATCCCATGTGGCTTTTACTTAGGCTATTTATAGTCTCTAGATCATATTAGTAACCTCAGTCAGTCTGAAGATTAGAACAGGGGTCTAGTATGGCCAAGTGCCACGATTTGAGGAATTATCCCTGTCTCTGTGCGGAAGCCAGCCATACAAGTGAACAGTGAACAGAGGTGTCCCTCAGGTCTGAGCGATTGCCACTGCAGCAGCACATGAGAGCTGCTGCTTAGCAAGCTTTGCTAGTGCTTGGGTGGGAAAAGAGAAGGCCCAAACTGGGTCACTGGTGTGAACCAGCCATTTTTTGAAATTTTTTGAAAATCAGCACTAAAGTAAGTGAGAGTATGTGGGCATAAAATAGTGCATAAAGGTGCAAAGGTAAAATATAGGTGCAAAACAACACATATGGTTGTTAAGCCTTGGTACCTTTAAAGATGACTGGAAATTCAGTTTTGAAGACAAGGGAGCTTCTTGAAGCTCTGTTTTTCACACGGATTTTACATAAGATGTGTCTAAACTTTACGTCAGTAATATTTAGCAATGAGAATACTCTATGCTTACCTGTATTTTGTCTTTTTTTTATTGAACAAATTGTATTTTCAGAAAACAATCTTTTATAGAAGATTGTGTGATGCAAGATACAACATTAACATTGACCACATTTTAAGGTAACATTTTTGAAATCCTCATGAAGTTATTATAAGGCAACTTCTTGTTCAGGTTGCCTTCCAAATTGCAGAATAGATAGAAAATAGAAGATACCAAGAAAATAGTCCTCTCCAAAGCTCCAATTTTTTTTTTTTTTTTTTTTTTTTTTTTTTTTTTTGAAAAGGTATTGAATGGATTCTGCAAAGACCTAGTCAAGTTTCCAGTATATTACACATAAATCAATTTAGAATTCTTCGTGTCCTCCATTACTTCATGAACTCTCTGTTGCTCCTCAGGCTATGGGAAAGGTGTCAGTAAGTTCAATTTAATAAAGTCTATAGCTCTTTTTGCCTCACAGTAAAGAATTGAAAAACATCTATCTTTCAGACGTGTCCTGGTTCCATTTCCTGTTCATTGTCCTAGAATCTGTGGTGAGCATTTTTGTATGTGAATAATTCTCTCTTTTTGTATGCTTTTGTTATGAATATTATTGCTGTTACTATTGTCTTATCTCATTGCTGTTTCCAGTAAATTGTTCTTCTTAACTCATGATCTTCAACTTTTGTGCCTCCAGTTCTCCTCTCTGGTCACCTGTGTTGGGGTGAGAATTGAAGAGGGGGAGGGGGAAGGGAGAGAGTAGTAGTGTGGTTTGGAAAATCTCAGTGGGACAACTGAATTGGGGAGTACCATTCCTAAACGATTACACTTTGTAAAGAAAAGCATTATTTAAAAAGGTATTTAAACTGTATTTAAAAATTCCAAGGAAAGTCACCCTTATTAGAAAGCCTATAGTTACTATATAGGATTAACAACACACCAGTCAAACATGAACTGTTAAACTGAGCTTTGTATTTCCTCTCAACCTTGACTGGGTTCCATTGTAATTCCTCGGTGATTGAATTAATTTCACATTTGCATAAAATTAGTAGAAGATTCAACACCCTTTCTCTTTTCTTTTTCTTTGCAATTTTTGAAATACAAAATATTTTAACCTTGGTTATTTGTAAATGATTTTAAAAAAATTAGTATCACCTGGCAAGTTGACTGTGGAAAGCTACATGTGCAATAAAGAGTTTAATCCAAGAAAAACCAGTTAGGCTGCAATAAAGTTTTCAAATGCCTGCTTCCACAGAAAATGGGAGAAAAACTTTGAGATAATTACTGTCAAAACAACTGGGGTTTTTTGAAAGATCACTGAAAATTAATGGTCCTATTTGTGCTTTATATACTAGTGCCTCTCGTGTCTTCCCCTTATATATGCCTCTGCTATCTCCATGAAATCCATGCACTGTGATACTTGCCCTTGGATCACTAACCATGTAATCGGTAGCACTGGGAGAATAGTCAGCAATTCCCTCAAAGTCTGGATGGTTACCTTGAGCTCATGAAGGTGAGCGTTTGGGCAACCTGGACATTTCTCCCTCAAATGCATTTCAACAACCTAAACAGCAAATGTACTGCTGGCTGTGAATATACACTTCAGCAATGTCAGGTAGTAATTATAGGCATCATAGGCAGTCAGCTTAATAATTTGCCACTGGATAATTCAATTTAATCTGCTCAACAATGTCCTTTGCCATATCTTTTTTCTTTCCATCTTTTATGAATGTTACAGTTTGCACACTGCAGCTCTTACATGGTGGTGAGTAAATCCCAGCATGCTTACACAGTATTTGTGCTGCTCATTCAGTGGTTAGGCCTGTCAAAACCAGTTGTTCACTCATCAAATCACATCTGTCTGCAGCCTGTACTTCTTCTTTTGGGGATAGTTAAATGCCTTGGAGATGGTAACCTTTGAGGGCTGGACACACCTGAGTGTTAAAGAGCTCTTCTATGGTGCCAGCTGAATAGCTTGTGCAGCTATACCTATATAGCCTTCCTTCAAAACACCTGAAAATGGCCTATGCTTTTATAACAGGAATCTGTTGTTTGAGTTCTGGCCTTTCAGTTTTATGGGCACTAGAACAGTGTTTGAGAACAGAAATGTACATGAAATATGTATCTATGAACCATGTGTATTTGTACTAAATATAAGTAGTATCAAGGGCTTGAATTCTGAGCTGAAACTTGTCCTAATTATTATCTGACCACATCAAAGACCTGTAAACATAGACTCATTTCTCTTTGACCATATGTTCCAGTACTTGTATGTAGCATCTTGCCTTGCCTTTATACATGAGCATTTCAGTATCTCTGGGTTTTTGTTGGTACTTGTATGTGTTGTGGCATTCCCAAATCCTCTGTCCCTTTTCCTTCCCCTATTGTCTTCAGTTGCTGTTAACCATCTGTGGACATACCATCCACAGCATCTCCCAGACAGGTGCTTGGTGGTGCAAAGGTGATTTTGGCAATTGCAGCATGGCTGCATCATCTGACCTCATCTCCAAGCAGAAATACCACTATTGTCCAATCACAGTCCATGCTGTTCAAAGGGTCTCTATTGCATGCATTATGTAAGAATATTTCCCAGCTGAGCACTTTCCAGTAAATTAAGATGTATTGTATAATCATAGCTAAATAATTCTAAATGAGTATTTTTGGGGGGATATTTCATAATGAGTAAAAAACATAGTTGATGAAACATGAGAAACATGTTCAATGGTAATTTAAAACAAAACAGCAACCTTATGTGTGCTGTATCACCCAGGACTTTTGCCTAGACCGTTTTACAGTGGAAACTTAAAACACTTATTACTTTAACCAGTAAAAATTCTTAGTTTAGTACATTAATGATTTCCAGGCAAATTAAATATTAAAAGCAAAGTCTATGAAGTGTAGCTTAAAATGTCTGAAGCTAAGATTCAAAAAGAGAGATATTATCTGTGAGATGTCTTTGCGGGGGTATGTGTGTATGTTTGTGCAAGCCTGCCAGCACAAATGATTCAGGCTCATTTAAGAATGTGCAAAATATTAAGAAAAAAAAAAGGGCTGGAGAAAGATTTGTCATTAATGATAAAATCAGAGGGACATGTCTTCCTTTATATTTCATGAAAGGAAATAATTAAAAATGGCAAGAACTGACCTCCAGCTTGCAGTCCAAACCTAAAGAATTAGACCTAAAATATCAGCACAAGGAAATGTAATTATAAAGAACCACAGCAGATGTTACAGAGCCTTTTGCAGAGTGCTGAACACTCCCCAGGCAGAGAAAATTTCACATCAGAAGAAAATGAGACAAGATGGAGAGAAAGTAAGTTGTGTCTTGCAAAGTGGGTCCCTGTAGGCTGCTGTGCAAATGTAAGGCCATAGATAAAAAGCATGGTAATTTTGATCTCTCCTCTTTCTTGGAATCATTTATTTGTTTACTGAAATGAATTTTTGGCTCTTAATTCTTGTGCAATTTTAGTAGCAGAACTGCCTTTTAATTCTTTTTAGACGAAGCGTTGAAATGCATTCAAGCAGAACTTCTTGTCTCAAAGCAATATACAGCAGATTTCAAAAGACATGTGTTGCCAGCTGTTGCCATACAGCAAAATGATAGCATAATAAATATTCACTGGTTGACTGTTGCAGGTCTGAGAATAAAGTGAGAATAAGTTTTATTCATATTTAAAATGCCAAATTCTTTGTGTTAGTAAAAAAAAGTTGTTTCCTTTAACAACTGTACATCCTCTGGTTCTTAGGACAATGATGTTGAAGTAGAACAGGTCTAATCTGGTGTTGAAAGACTGGCAGTGCTCTGTGTTACCCATGTGGCAGACAGATTCGAGGGGAACAGAGGAAGACCGTAAGGTGTGGCCCCACAAGAAATCTGCCACATGCTGTGGGATCTCCTGGTTTTTCTGTAGTCTACACATGTGGTACAGTTTCTTGCTGTCCACTGTAAACCTCTCAGAATAACTGCTAGCAGGGAAAAACACACATAAGATGGTGTGTTTTTTACTGGTTCTAGATCTGTTTTTTACTTCCTTACACTGCCCCTGTTCAGAGATTACACCTGAGTGATCAACGAAGAAATGTTCAGAGTCCTGGGGCTGTCTCTGTTCCCTTCCTCACTCAGTTTGCTATCTCATCTTCAAATCCATTTTAAAGAATCACAGGATACCCTGAACTGGAACAACACAATCATCAGGTCCAACTTCTGGTGCATTTGGGGTTTCTTTGTGCTAGGAATGTTGGAATATTTTGTGTACTTCTCTATTTACTGATGGATTTAAAGGAAGATGGGGCTAGAGAGTTTCAAGGGAGTTTGAAGTCTGTCTCTACTGCTGCTATCTTGTGCATTAGGCAAGTAGGGATAGTAGTAGGGATAATGCAGGCAAGGCAAGGCAAAGCAAGGCAAGGCAAGCTCTTATTCTCTGCTTTATCTCAATGCCCACTGCTGCTCTTATTTGTTCTTTTAAAGAAGAAAGGTATTTTACCCTCACCAAAATGAACTTTCTCTGTGAAATTTGTTATTATCCATGTTATATGATACTTCCTAATGCTAGGAAGGCCTGGAAATGAAAAATCTCTTATTTTCTTTGCCTCTGTCCACAGCTCAGCTTCATGGCCTTCCTTTACACTTTCTTCATCAGCAGCAATCTCAATATTTCAAGGAAAACCATAATGCCACTGGTCAGAAATGTAAAGTTCCTCTTCTTACTCTTTTCTGAGTTCATATTTTCTCCATTTCTCCCATATTGTTAAAAGAGTGATGTCAAAAAGGGGTTTGGGGTTGATTCTGCTGTTTCCTAGCTGCCTGAGCCAACATAATGAAGCCAAGTCCTGTGAAGCATTCAGCAAGATCAGTGTTTGGGTACATGTATAGGAAACCTGTGTAAGGAGACTTCCTTATAAATGGATACTTTTATAAATACATCTATGGCAAAACCCTGTCCATCAAGAAAGACCTCTGCCACCCAGCATCTCATTTGGTTTCAGTAAGAAAATATAAGAGTGAAAATCATGTTGTTAGCTGACCATTTCCCTTCCTTTTGGGAAAACCCAAATATTTAATTGTATGAAACATATTTGATGTACACTGGAGTTTTCCAGATTGCTTTATGTATTGTGAGACAGAGCTGGTGCTACAGATGTCTTCTCATTTCTTTCATGTTCTTCTGAAGCATTAGAAAATAGGATTAAAAGATTGTATTACTTTTTAAAAAATGTTTTGTAAATAAACACAGTTATAAAGTCTAGAAAGTGGAAGAGTAAACAGTAAAATAAATATAAAGAAGAATATAAATATATTGTGTAAAATGGAATTATGAACATAACCCCAAAACTACACTAAAATCCAAAATGAAGTAAGAAGTGATTTGTTTACTGGTTTTTTGGATCTGTTCAGCATTTGTCTCAGAAGAGAATTCAACTAATGAAGTGCAGCATAAACATTAGACACTACTTATTAGGTGGAATTTTTCAAAACCTAATAAAACATAATCTGCATTTTAAGGAAGTTATTTTAGAGCTAGAATTATTTAAATATGGGTGCAGAGGAAAAAGTACCACTGGCTATTTTTACTTGCAATCATTTTTCTTTCTCAGGATTGTTATTTAACACTGCTCAGAGATCTACAATGCTAAACTAAAAGTAAAAATGTTTAACTAGTGATGTCACAGTGACTTTTCAATGAAAAGTTGTATATATCAGTACATATATAAGTTTTCAAACTCCTGAGTTAATATGTCAGATCTTTTTAACGCAAGTCATGTAATCCTTTCTTTACAGAAAATAAATACCTGTGCTTAGTATAGGCAACATTACTTAAGCTGTTCAATTGGCCCTGGACATTGCTGAAAGAGAGAAGTGGCCAGAGCTCTACCGTTACACTGATTCGTGGATGGTAGCCAATGCTCTGTGGGGTTGGCTGGAAAGGTGGAAAAAGTCCGACTGGCAGCGTAGGGGAAAACCAATCTGGGCTGCTGATGAATGGAAAGACATTGCTAGCAGAGTGGAGAAACTGCCTGTAAAAGTTCGCCATGTAGACGCCCATGTCCCCAAGAGTCGGGGTAATGAGGAGCACCAGAACAACAAAGAAGTAGATCAAGCTGCAAAGATAGAGGTGTCTAAGATTGATTTGGACTGACAACACAAGGGAGAGTTGTTCCTGGCTCGATGAGCCCATGATGCCTCAGGTCATCAGGGCAGAGATGCCACCTATAAGTGGGCACGAGACCGAGGGGTGGATCTCACCATGGACAGTATTTCTCAGGTTATCCATGACTGTGACACGTGTGCTGCATCAAGCAGGCCAAGCGGGTGAAGCCCCTGTGGTATGGCGGGTGGTGGTCCAAATATAACTATGGGGAGGCCTGGCAGATTGATTACATCACCCTGCCCCAAACCCGCCAAGGCAAGCGCTACGTGCTGACCATGGTGGAAGCCACCACTGGATGGTTGGAGACCTACGCTGTGCCTCATGCTACTGCCTGGAACACCATTCTGGGCCTGGAAAAGCAGGTTCTTTGGAGACATGGCACCTCTGAGAGAATTGAGTCTGACAACAGGACTCATTTCAAGAACAGCCTTATCAACACCTGGGCTGGGGAATTGAGTGGGTGTACCATATTCCTTATAATGCACCAGCTGCTGGGAAAGTTGAGCAGTGCAATGGACTGCTAAACACTACCCTGAAGGCAC
>WEIU01016444.1:15991-26114 GCA_013389925.1 Aegithalos caudatus
TATTCTATTTCCCATCTGTTGAAGCCAGTTGGGAAGGTGTTTTCTTTATCTCTTGTATAACCCATTCCTCATAACTCCAGGGAGAAGGGGCAGGTGCCTTCTGCCAATGGACCAGCTGTTAAAACAAGGTGAGGCAATGTTCCTTATCTCTTCCATACCCATCCTCCCTCCAGGGGGCTATCTTCTGTTAATGGCCATTAAGACTCACTGCACAACTGATACAATTACATCATCCCATTGTGAGATGATCCACCCAGCAGGAGGGCCAAGCATTCCTACTTGGATAAAACCTGAGATTCAGAACACCAGGACAGCCTGTTTTCCACTGGATTCCCAGAGAAAGACTGGACCCATCTCACCACCACAAGAGGAAGGAAAACTACAGAGGAAAACTACACCCTTCTACAGGATCATCTCTATTCCAACCACATCTGGAAGACTTATTTGGACTACTACCAACACCCTGACTAACAGGGTGTCAGGTTGTATTCTGACTCTATCAGTGTTTTCTTTTTTGTTTTGTTTGCATTTTTGTACTACATTTTTATTTTTAATATTGTTACTAAAAAATTATTATTCCTTTTGCCATACCTTTGCCTGAAAGTCCCTTAATTTCAAAATTATAATAATTCAGAGGGAGAGGGTTTACATTCTCCATTCCAAGGGAGGGTCTGGCTTTCCCTGGCAGACACCTGTGTTTCCAAACCAAGACACATACGAAGTATTTTCCTACTGTTTGGTGGTGCATAGCCATTATTTACAGTTTCTCTGGTGTGATGGCTGCTTTTTAAAAATGGTGAAGAATTTGCTAAAAGGAGCTGTAGAAATAGAGAACATGTAAATCTCAGCCTGAGATGTGTTAGTTGCTATTGAAGGACTCAAATTAAAGTGAATTAGCAAGCACTTAGCAGTAAACATGTGCCCAGGGCCAGACAACCTTCAAATTTAAGGATGTATTTAGGGATTATTGCCCACATTAACAACAAAAGAAGAGGAAGAAGAAGAAGATAGTTTTAAACAATGTCCAGAATGTCTTAGATGTGATTGTCCCAAAGTCTGCAGTATCCTTGAAAATGATTCTTTTGAGTGCCTTCCCATTTTACCAGGACAGATTTAGTCCCTGTTAGAAGGCAACCTGAATGTCTGGGATTGGTAACAGGCAAGATTTGTGTGAAGTGCTTCCTTTCCTCCTATGGGAAAAATGGTTGTTCGTGGTATGCCTTGCCATCTCAGGGAGAAAACATGATGTTTTTAATGTTATTAATCCTCTGATGTGGTGAACTGTTTCAGTCACTTGAATTCAGAGGTTCTAGCCACGGTTGAGAGGTGGTTTGGGTGATAAAGCTGATGCCATCTACTGTGAAAATCCTTCAAATAGGAGCATTCTTTTAAGCTCAGTCAGTCCTTGGGCTTCATCTAATTTTAAAGAGGAAAAAGGAGCAGTTTTTCCATGGCTGCACTGGGAACAAGATCAATACTTTTCTCTCTGCAGACCTTTCAAATTTTGCTGTATCCTTCAAGCTTTTTCTCCCCACTACACTTTTCATTTATTCTAAGTTGCACAAAAAAGCAAATTTTAGGATACTTCAGTGAAAAAAAATCTTGGGACCACACAAAGCAAATCTGCCTCTTATGTTAATTTATCCCTATAGATGGAAAGCTTCATTTATAATCAGGAAGCAATTTGCATGCGTGAGGAAATTCAGGGGCTGAAGATTATGCTGGTACAGGGGCTACTTTCCTTTCAAGTCTACTGCACTTTTTTCTAATCAATTATTTTAGCCTTTAATCAATCACTTTTGAATTAAGTGACACTGACTGCAATCCATTTGCTTTTCTGCTCTGCTGCAGTTGTATCTAGCACAAGTCTGATTGCACTTAGAGTGGGCCCATTCATTTGTTTTCCAGGAGTGCAAAGCCTTATCCAAAGCCCTTAAGTTTTCTTTAAATTCTCTATTTGAGTATTATATTGGAGTTAGAAACACAGGGACATTAGTTTCATGGCCAGCAGATAAACTGTTTAATTAAAAAAAAAAAGTAAATACCTACCATTTGTGCTGCTGCATCTGCTAGCTGTGGACTTGAGTATATCTAATATTTAAATTAATTGTGAAAATGAGACTAATTAACTTTAAATATTAATCTGTGACTAAGCCCTCACAATTCTCAGGAGAAAATGTAGCATTATGCTTCCTATATTGCTTAAGAAAGCAAGGTAAAGTGCAGCTTTGCATTTTTGCAGTTTTGATTTAAAAATATTGTAATTTTTTTTATCCTGGCTTTGAAAATGACCAAAACAGCATTTGGCTATACTATGGGAGTGTGCTGTGCATCTTTATCAGTGTACTAACATTAAAGCCCTTCTGACAAATATCTAAGTGTCTTGCATAGCATATTGAAATTCTGCTCTTCTGAGTTATAGTTGAACTTACTGTCCAGCATCTCTGGCTTTCAAAGCTGCTAAGGCTGAAAATTGATGACAGTAATGCTGAGCTCTTGTACTTTTCATAAAGGGTCTCTTCAGTTCATTGACAAAGAACATGAAACACTGAGAGGCTAAACAATTTATCAACCCAGTATCACCTGAGAAGTCACTAGCAGAATCTTAGAGAATAGAGGCTCAAGTCACTTTTTCTAACCACCATGCTTGACTCCTTGCCTCAGTAGCCACCCATCACTGTGTCAAATCAGTATGGTATCAGTATGGTAAGGAATCTTTCTGTGGTAAGAAAACACAAAAAAGCATACAAAATCAACATTGGAAAAAGTTCTGTGGTTTTGCCACACTGTTTTTCCTACACTTCATTTTTGTTAGTGAAGTCAAAGATTATTTACATGAAGCAAGCACTGTTCCTCTGGATTTTTCCCCGGATGTTTTCCTCCTCTTCTGCAAGACACTTTCTCTGCTTTTGACATCAAACTTTTTCATAGGAGTGGATTTAGAAGCTCTCACCTTTGTTGCCTGACAGGTTAAAATAGCTGTTGATGTCCCCCAGTATGGTACCCACACAGAATTATATTCTGGGGGTGTTTACCTTCTATCAAGTTTAAATGAGGATAAACTTGTCTTGATTTTTAGTTTTACAGTAGCAAGTATCAGTGGTTATGCCTCCTTTCCAATTTTCCTTTAATCTCCTAACTTGACGTTCTTTCCTCTGAGACGCTTGATCTCAGTAGTTATCTCTGTGTGGGCTGGCTTTCCTCAATGACATTTTAGTAAAGCTCTTGTATTTGTCCAGCTGGTGTTGTTGCTCCAGGTGTTTCTGAGAAAAAACATTGACTTGCTGGGTTACTTGCTTTCAGTCCTGCTACATCTGTTACAGTGACTTCAAGCAGGCCAGAAGATGTGCATCTTCTCTGCAGAGGGCAATAATGACCAGGTTTGAAAACAGAGACAGGCATTTTGCGGGACTTTCAAGGATGTGGCATGAGTTACAGAACATGACTGTGCACTGACTCTGAAGCTTCCATAAAACTCACTGCCAGCATTTTGTACAAGATCTTTTTTAAGACAGAGGAGGCTTATGTGTGGTGTTACATGATGGGTATACCCAGACACTTCATACCTGTGTGAGGAGGGTATTTTGAGTCTCGCAACAAAGAGACACCGGAGTGCTGCCCTAGTGCCAGGCAAGACCATGCCATTTAGCAGAGAATGCTGAAAGGTAGCATATCTCCTTGACTTTGCCAGGACCTTTATGCTCCCTGCTGGGACAGATGTCAGAGAGGACTATGCCAGCTGTACACAATGGTGGGGGATTCAGGTTCCACATAGTAACAGTAAAAAAGGGAGAATGAAGGTATGGATGAAGTGGATTCATTAATTTATTTTGTAATGTATCACCTGAACTCAAACAAAGGGCTTATTTTCTTGTAGTCTATAAAAAGAGCAAAATTTGGTTTCATTTTTAAGCAACATATCATTTTGATAATGGAATTTTACATTGTCAAGTACTTGAAGGGTTACAGATCCTTTTTCTTGCCACATTGAAAGATTTTGCTGTTTGAAACCAAATCACAGATAGCTCTAGTAGTTCCATTTTTAATTTATGTATTTGTATTTATAGATATATTTACTGTTCACTGTACTCCTAAAGTGGAGAAAGCTCAGAATATCACAGGAGAAAATCAGGACCTGACAGGACTCTAACTTCATGCTATTACTTTTTGCTTTTTTAAAGACTTCTTTCCTAAAATACACTGCCTGGCGTTCAGCAGGTGTTTCATTGTGGCAAAATCTCACTTTTTCAATTATCCTGTGGTCTGTGGCAAAGCCCTATTTTTAAAAACATTTCTATATGTCCATAAATAGCACAAAAAAGATAGTTAATACCGACCTTTTTATACCTCCTTATCCATTCATTCTGGAGCAGACTCTGTGATTTTGAAGTTTTTACCACTGTAACTATTTAAATAAGAGGCAGTCAGCATACTATCCCTAGTTTTCTGAAAAGTGTCTTTAGCTGGATGTGTATGCTTCTGCTTCTTTCTCATATCCTTCCCTTTATTTTGTTTCAATGAAGGAAGAAATTGAGACAAAAAGAAGGAAAAATAATAGAAAAAGAAAAAAAAAAGAAAGAAGAAAAAAGAAAGAAGGGCTTTACTAGGTAGAGAGTAATCATGTGCATAAGAATCACTGCTGTACAAAATGTAGATAAGTGAAGCTGTGGAAGAAGCAGACGGTAAGATAGAGAAATAATGATTTGGAAACATTTTCTTTTCCTGACCCATATGACTCCTGCTCTTGTCATTTTTCTTTCCCAAAGGTTGTTGATGTAAGTCCTGAGGATCTGCTGAACCGTTAATAATGCCTGCTTTAAAGTAATTAAAATATATCTCCGTAAAGATGGGTGAACAGTAATATTGAAAATACATAAAGCAAGCAAAATTCTGAACAGAACTTTAAAAATTTTCTCCAAACTACCGATGAATTCCTTAAAATGTTGAAATTGTGAGAGATAGTATATCCTTCTGTTCACTTCACATCTAGCATCAAGCAAGGTTTGCTTCATGTGCTATTTTTCTCAGAGTCACTGATTTTGCAAGGAATCTTTCATTGTAAAATGTTCAGACATTTATTTCCTGGCAACAGTGTCAGAAACAACTGAATGAAATGTTTCTTCCACTGCACTTCATTTATTCCTGACTTAAAAGGTCTGCTATTATGGAAATTACACCTAATTTTCATGCTTTTGGCTCTTGTTTTGGACAAATACTTCTAGGCTTTGCTTAGGTGATACACTAACACAGATGTCATATCCCAAAGTATGTCAGTATGTCAAAACAGAGATACTCACAGAAGTAGGTTAGGCATGTTCCTCAGTAGTTTACCAAATGGGAATCATGGCATCAATGAAGGTAAATAAGGCTGCAGGGAAGATCAAGTCTCTATTGGCAGTGTTTTGTGCCGATTACATTTTCTGTTTGAGGACAAAGCTCCGTTCTACAAGAATGAATAGAATAATTAAAAGGGGAAGATAAATCCCAAGAACAGATTGAAAAAATGAGTTTTTATTTTCCTATTTTATTTTCTACAGAACTTTTTATTTTCTACAGAACTTGTTAATTTATTGTAGAAAAATAAAAAGATGGGAACATTAAAATGTTTGACCCCTCTCTGGTAATAACAATGTTAAACATCACAAGCACATTTTATGTCTGTCCAGTCAGAGGACAGATAAATGTGTTTTAGAATTTCATACCCTACTTTGCTGCTCCAGTTAGTTATGTCCTAGTTCCTGTGATACCTAATAGTCTATTATAACTTGTTTTATTACTCAGTGACTTTTGTTGTATAGCTTGAAATTCTATACAGTACAGGAAACAGAAATGGATTAACCATGCAGTGTTGAGTTAGCACACCCTTGTTTTTTATTTTTTTTTTATCGTATATTGCAGACTTTTGCTTCTACTATTCAAAATCATACAGAAATGAAACAGTGGTGAAGAGATTATCTATTCAACAGTAGATAAAGTTTAAATTTTTATGTCTAATCCAAATCCTAATGTGATCTTTTAATTCCAGAATGAAATGGTAAAGTTGTTAGGGACTAGAGCACTCAACACCTCCCTGCCACTGTCCTTTTGGCAAGCACTAGGGTGTTTTAAAGAGCTCCCTTCTTTCCTACTCAGATTTTCACAGTTTTCTCACCCTTCTGTGATTATTTCCCCAAGTCTTTGAATTAAACAAGTGCTTTGAAGACAAATAGCCACTGAAAATTTTATTTGACTTGATTTTTTAAAAGCACTTGCTCCTAAGAACTGAATCTGAGCTTTCATAGCAAACCCTTTGGTGTCCTTGGAGAGATCCTGGTGCAAGTCAGTGCCATGAAGGAGTCACAGGTATCTTTGAAGGCATGCACCAGGATGAAGTGTTTTCTGGATGAAGTGTTTTCTTAATTCAGTGGACACAGCCTAAAGGAGCATATTGTGGTGTCTTCACTCTGGCTTCATGTGGTAGTTGTCTGTAGTTCTTCTGAATAAGCAGCAGCCCTGGCCAATATCAGCCATCTCCCCACAGCTTCCCCAAAGAGCTGATCTTTGCTGCCTGGAGCTGCTGTGATGGAGGAAACAAAAGCAGTGCCTGAGGCTTCTGTGCATTTCCTTCTTCACCACCAAATACCACAGCTGAGTATCTCTATAATTATGATTTCCACCCAGTAGATTTAAATACATAAATGATAACAGCTTCTTTGTCAAGTTAAAAGTCCAGCAAATGGAAGGGCTCACTTGAAGGTGCTGCTACTGCTTTTTCGGTCTGCATAGTCTACCTGCAATCATCCAGAATGAGAAAAAAGCTGGAGTTTTCATTAAATCTACCTTATCTCCAGGTCAACAGAATTACAGAAAAATTACACTGTAAATATAATTTTGTCATAGGAATAAGTTTTGATAATTTTAGACAAATATCCAAACCAAGCTGATGTGCTTCATCACTAAAACAGTAAAAGAGCAAGGGAGATATCAGGGGCTGACTTGAGAAAAACTGTGAATTCTGGCTAATATAGGTACTTTGGTGTAAATCCCTGTGTGGACCTATTTGCTTCTTGATCAAAGTGTAAAAAAAAAATCAATTTACTGAAAGTCACTAGCAAACTGCCAGGATTAATTTTATTTTTGTTTTGTTTTCTTTTTGTTTTGTTTTGTTCTTGAAGGCTTATGCAACCTATTACTTTGTTCTTGCTGATATTCCATCTGGAGTAAGCCTCCTTCTATATTTAGAACCTTTAAAATGTTATTTTTTATTTTATTTTTGTGTCTCAAAATAGATTGCACTAAGATCAAGCAGGGTGCTAAAGGTTATTTTAGTTCTTTACTGTTTCAGAAATTTTATAAAAATATGCTTGACTTTATGTGGAGGGCTATAGAATTTGATGTTGCTGTTGAACTTTTGCATCTCAAAAGTGAGTATTTTTTGTTCTTCAAAGTAATGCTCTGCAGACCTGAACTCTGTGCTGTTAAATGCTGCTGATTCATTGTGTTTACATATTTTTACATAAATAAGTGAGTGCAGACATCAAAACTGTTATTACTATATTGTTGTATACTGTGCAGAGATTGTAATGTTATTTTGTATTTGAGGTTAAACTTCAGGGTTTATCTTCTAACTGTCACATCCTATTCTTGAATTTAATCAACAAATTTTATGTGCATTCAAATGCAATTATAAATTAATTTTCTTCACAGCTTTCATGTTCTCAAAGAGAACACTTTGCTAATTTTCTTCATTCATTTCTTGAGTTCAATTTTTGTTACCAGATGCTCTGCTATGCCCCTTGTAATTTGGATGCAAAATAAATGGAAAAGCAAATTCTTAAATATCTCCACCCCCACAATCCATGTTTTACAAAGAGATGGAACTACTTCTTTCTGTGAACCATATCTGGTTAGTATTTTCTAACCACTGCTGCTGAACAGTGAAAATACTGCTAGAAAAAGAACGGAGTACAATTAATTTTGAAATGGAGAATACACACATAATCAAGAAATAGTTCAGATAGCAAAGTAATTATCTCAGTTTATGCATGAATCTATGTATTGTTTCTACAGGACTTGCTGTCCATAACTAACTATTGGATATAACTCAAATGAAGTTGAGTAACTGTGGAGGATAATTTCGTTTCTTTAGATTCAGATACTGTGTTTTTTACCTACCTGGTCAAAAATAAATCTGATACCTTCTCTAAAAGCCTTTTCCTGCCCATTATATAAACCTTTCAGTTTGTCCAGTCTGCTCTGGTGTTTTGTTTACCCTTGAACAAGGGAGGATATGCTCTAGCTGCACTGATGTTACTTCTTGTGTGACAGCTAGCTTTTACTGACAGAGCTTATGCTTCAACTGAATCCTCAAGTAGAAGCTACTGATACAATTTGATAGTATCCTATGGTTCATTAAATACATCTATTTTGTCATTATGCAAAGTGTGGTAAGTAGGATATCTTCCATGAAAGAAGTATCCTGAAACAGTGTCTGGATGCTCTGGTGGAGTTTTTAGAGTTTGCTGAACCGCTTCTGATGAAGTATTTTGTTACCTGTGCCTGGCAGAAATGGATATATTAGCCCATTGCACAGACAAACCATTTCCTGATGGAATCATAAAGTCACTACAGGATGCTTGTGCAATTTCTCAAAAATCTCAGCCTTAACTCCAAATTCAGGGTAGGAGTGGTGGCACTAAAAACATACTTTTCCTTTAAAGGGCTGCAGATAAACTTTTTTGGCCATAGGCAATTGCTAAGGGACTTCAGCAGCTGTGAAGGTCACTGTGTGGGTGAAAGCAAGAATGTGAAATTATACATTTTGGTATTGCATATATAATTGAAACACATCTCATCTGAGACTACACTGACAAGAGATGGATGTTACAATATCAAAAGATTTCAAGAAATCATCTGTTTTTGCTGGGTTTTTTTTGTACCAAATTGTTAAGTAAAATTAATCTTCCAGTTTAGTCTTTAAATCAAAACAATGGAATTTTTCTAAAAAAAAATAAAGATCCCTGACTGCATTAAAAAACCCCATTTAATATCTTCCAGATTATGCTTGCTTTGACTTGCTATATTTTCCTCAAATTTTGAATTGACAGAAAGAGGGGGAAAAGAAAAGGTTAAGCACATGCCTTTTGTTGCAAATGTATTTTTTCTGTACATGCTGTAATGGAGGGAGGGATGTTTCAGCTGAGATTATGCTGCCTGTCAAGTGCAGGGATTTTGGTAGTTAAGGATTCTTAAGAGCATTACCACTCAGTCCTTATAAACCAAGTATCTCCAGGTTTCTTGGGGACAGAAGATGGTTATGTGACTTAGAAACAGGAAACAAATACATTTATGTGTAAATGTTGATTTCTGCCATCACCAAAACCTTGCATGAGGAAATTTCCTTGTAAGTCCCTACAAGTTTACCTGTACTTCATATGCTTTGGTCTGATCTCTCCCATTTATACTCCTAGTGACCCTCTAATTTATCCTTCCTAGTGTCCTTTCAAGTGTAAAGTACTACTTTCTGCATATCAGCATTTGCTCACTACATTTATCTTTAGCTTAAACAACAGAGAGGTATGCACTGCAGGAAAAAGTTTAATGAGGTCTGGGCTTAGGACTAACATTTCCCAGTTGTTTGAATAGAAACTTGCAGTCTGGCCTCACTAGCTGCCCTATCCAAGTTCAGTGAGGCACAGCATCATAACCATGTAGTGGCTGCAGCAGCGAGCATGGAGATAAGTAGAAAAGAAATATTCAAAAAACCTGAGTAGAGTGGCAATTGATTCTGCTTCCAAGACTTCCTTTGCTACTTTGGACTCTGGATAGGCAGGAATGTTCTTTCCTGGCCAATTCCTATCACCTCCCTTCAGTTCAGCTTTGTAAGAAAAGCAAAGAGATGCAACACGGTAAAGAGATGGCTGTGGCTGGGTGCTGGAGGCTGGTGACCTCCTGACATCCTTGCACCTGGTCCTGAGGCATGAGCTGGTCTTTATGGTCCTTCACTTCATTGCCTTTGCCTTTGTCTCTTCAAAACAAATGCCCAGATGTTACAGACTAAACCCAAACCAAAAAGTCAAGTTTTAAATCAAAGCTGATTCACTTCACTAAGAATTCTTCCTGTCTCTCTATTTTTTTTTTTTTT
>WEIU01016444.1:29537-40386 GCA_013389925.1 Aegithalos caudatus
TTACCTGGAAATACTTAGTCTAAAGGGGAAAGCTACTGCACTTTAATACTATTTTGCTCATACTGTAATCTGTAGATTTCTCTCACGTTAAGATCTTTCCAGAGGATGTGCTTCTGGCCTACATTCTGGTAGTTTTCATGCCAGAAATAATGTCTGCAAATAAGGGAGGTTCTCTGATGCTCTGTGAACTAGTATAAAATACTGACTTGATAATTGATAGATACTTCAATGTTGTTTTGTATGTGTGCTGATACCATTCAGTATTTAGTTGGGTTACAATGCCTGAATTAATTTATATCCATATCTTCTGCAAAATACGATGGGAAATTGAATCAGTGAAGAGCTGGTTAAGACTAATTTTTAATATACTTACGTAAAACATTTCTTGGTACTAGTTGTGGACTGGGGACCTGTACTAATCAGTTACCTATTTTAAATTTATAATCTCATCAGTGACATGGTGACTATCTGATTCAAGTGGTGGCCCTTATAAAATATTTTGACAGTCTCAGTCAATTCACTGGCATAAATTTACATTAAGGAAACCAAAACAAAATTACCAGATGTGAACGGGTCTCATTTTTGGTAGACTTTGCAGATGAATCTGTACTACAAAGTCTTACTCACTTTTCTATGTCCTAGAGAGACCTCCTGACTGAAGGGTGAGACAAACTAGTAATATGAGGAGCTCAAATGACTGCTTCACAAGCTGTTGGTGGTCTGTGGAAATATGGAAAGTTCTCTTTTCAGAGTAGACAGTCTTTTTCAGGAATTAAATGTATTTTTAAATTTAGGGGAAATAAAATCCCATATTTCTACTCAGTAATGCTTTATGCAGCTTATCTGTGCTCGTCTGTGGGATATCCTCACCATCAAAAAGAAAGCTAACCCTATAGCATCTATAGGTTTAAAAATGGTGCATTTTAATTTAAATTATCGGCCATGCAAACTTCATTTTTACATAAGAGGGGCAATAGTTTAGTAGCATCATGAAAAAAAGAGGATTCTTTAATATCCCAAAAAGTGTCTATAGCTATTACCATTAAATGGTTTAATTTACATTATTTAAATATAAATATCTAACATTTTCAACTTATCTTCTTCCTGAACAAGGAAAACAACCTCATCTTTTAGAAAGTGACCAAATACATCCTGACTTATTCAAGTATCTTTTACAACTCCTCCAAATGTTTGGTATTTGTTGAGAGACATTAGGAGTAGTGCAAAAAATAAGTTGAAATTGCTAAATGAAAACTGAACCTTGCTGGTTGTCGCTTGTGAAAGAAAGTATGGTGTGTCGTAGTGACTGCAGTAGTACTGATCATTGCAGGAGTTGTTGTAGTTAATAGTAACTTTTGAAGAGAATTTTGTATGAGAGAGATTAAGTAGAAATTTCATTCCTCTGAGTTGAACTTGTTCAGTTGCCGAAGTAAAGTTGACCTTTCCTTCAAAACAAAGATGACCAAGGTCAGTGTTCAGAAGTCACTGTGTTGTATGGTGACCACATGTCTTTGGAGTTACCAAGTTAACAGCCAAGAGAATTAGAAGTATTAGGAAACAATAGAAACACTCTGTGACAGACAGCATCTTCTTGCTTTACTCTCTGTTGTGCATAGCACATGATTTAGTGCTTCTGAGCACCCTTGCAACATAAGATTTCTTTTGGTAAGATATGTGGTCGTCATCATAGATACTGAATGGTAAGATAATGTAATATCTTCCTACAAGAGGTCATCAGCTGGCCAAAACTTGGTAAAGTTTGCTTCTGTAAGGAATCTTACGTAAATCTCCATTAATCTAAGAGCACAAAGAGAAGCTCTCTGTCATCTCAATTCCTTTGCATACCTTGGTTTCTTTAGAAAGAGTCACTCAGATCAACCTGCTAATTTACAGCTTATGGTTTTGAGGTCTGCAGGATACTTTAGAGAGGTAACAATAATAAAAGATAAGAAAATAATTATTTTTAAAAGGCAATAATTATAGAAACAGTGACAATCCACAGCTCATAAGGGCTCTGAACTTCCTGGTATCTTGTCAAAACCACATCTTGTTCCTGTGTTTTAAAATAGTACCCTACAGTGAAAGTTGCCAGTGTCAAGGTGCAGGAGACATCTGTGATTGTGACATGCCTCAAGTATCTGTGTATAGGGCTGGAAGCAAAGACATGTAGATGGATAAGCACCCAAAATTTCTGGGCAATGAAATCAGACTGTGGTTTGGTTGTCAGTTTGGTTTCTCTTAGATCCAGATGAAAAGTGCAAGCCTAGAGATGCCAGGAAACTCTCCTTCTCTGTGAAATACACCATCATACTTAATAAAGGGAAAGTCATGGCTGTGAAACCAGAAAAATTACTTTAGAATTTGAATTTCTTTATTTTCATTTGTCAGATAACGTCCCTGTCATGTTCCAGTCATGTGCCCAAGCATGTCAGGGCAAGGGAGATTTTCTTTTCTCATCTTTTAATAGAATTAATTGAATTAAAAAGAATCAGTGTGAATAAAGTCCTGAGTGTGACTAATCACACAGAATGACAAGGTAAAAAACCTATAAAGTAGACATTATTGCTGGGCATCAATGAATCAAATTTATGTATCCCAGTGTGATCAAACTCAGGTGCGTTTGAAGGTGGATTGAGCTCTTATATTTGAACTTTCTCTCATACTGCTGTTCTTGTGCCATTTGTATCAATAGGCAGTATGTGAGCACTGAATGTTCCCATAGAAAAAGGAACTTTTAGACAGATTTTAACAGCTTTTATAGAATCTACTGCTGGTCAAAATCATCTCATAAAACAAGGGATGAAAGCCAATATAATTAACTAGTCTGCAATTGTGCTGTCCAGGACTTTGTGTTAGTATTTGTTGAGTGCCAGGAAATTGGATCTGGGGTTTGGTGTGGACAGGTGTACTGTGGCTGTAAATTTCCTCAGGCTAGTAACAGTTAAAGGGTTTAGACATCTGTCCATGGCACCTAAGGGGAAGACTGTGTGTATCCTTAATGTGGTTTGTAAATAAGTCAAAAGGGATGAAAAATCCAAAAATATGTCTAAAATTTTCCTGGCAGCTTTTTGAAAAATTGTACTGTACAAAAACTGTATCAGTTCCTCTCATCCACCAATACACTCACCAAGACTTCTGGTGACTGCAGATGCCTGGAGTCACTTCAAGGCATGCCAATAGACCAGGCAAAATGGATTTTTCTGTTTCTGATACCAAGTTTCCCTCCTGTGCAACACATTTGGTTTTGCAGCTAGATAATGCCCTCCTTGGGACTCCTTTTACTACATATAAGGTGATGATGCAAACGGAGATGCAAGCAGTGAACCTCTTTCATTATGTCCTGGAATGTCTGCTACTGAAAAGACTTGCTAAAGGAATAGTACTGAAGAAAAGAGTCTGGCCTCTTCCTGGTGAGACAAGTTTATACCCCTTTGTATTTGTCTGGCCTTCCCCTGCATCCCTGAAGGCACAGTTGTGGGATATCTACATGATCCCAATCAGCAAGGACCACTGCCACTCTCCCTGGAGCTGCCATTTGCACTTTTCACTGTATTTCTCTACAAGGTGGCAGGAGAAGATTAGCCAGGGCACTGTCTGTGGCTTCTTGAAATGTGGAAGTCTTACTTCTTTCCATGCTTCCTTGCCATTGTCTTCCCCAGCCAGCCACTGTTGTTCAGTTAGGGATCTGAAAAGTTTCATCCCTGTCTGTTTCCTGTGACACCTCTTTATGGGTTTACAGAGCCGTGACAGATCCCTTTGTGAATCTGCTTATGCTGCCAGTCTCCATCAGCCACCCCAGCTGCAATTTTAAAAAGATGACAAAAACCCCCAAATCTCAAAGCCCTGACTACGAAGATGGGGAGTTCAGCTTCTCTCTCCCACACATTTTCTATCTTTGGGGTATAGAGGCCACACAGTTAAAATTTCTCCTACTCGTTTTTAGCCAGACTTTCCAAGGAGGTGAAAGGAAGATGCCACATTGAGCAGGCACAAGAGAAGGAGGGAGGATCTGGGGTGTATTTGACTTGGAGTCTAATTCTATCCAAGTCGTCTTTTTGCTTAAAACTGACATTATAAACTCATTGTTGGGGGCATTTATTATTTACAATCACATCTTGGAGGAGTCTGTTTTGAAAATGGATCTGCAAAATCCATTTAGACGTTGTTGGTATGGAAAAATAATTTCATTCATACATGAGTCACATTAGCTTCAGTAGAAAAGACAGCCCCTTCTCTGTGGAGAGTGTTACTGTGTGCCACATGTAAGAGGTTCCTACTTTACTGCTACAGCTGGAAATGTTCTTCTCAAGGTCAAAAGCAAAAGTATATCCAACACAGTCATGGCTAGTCATTTCTCATTTCCTACTTCATTAATCAGGAACATGCTGTTAGAAAACTGCAGAACTGTCAGTTTTGGAATGTAATTTTTTCCAAAGTCTTTCATTTGAGTATTGAAATTTACTTTTCAGTAAAATTCTCAGACATAAGAGAAGTGAATATTTTAAAAGTACAAGCCTGTGCAAAAATCCAAACAATAGTCAAATACACTTAAAGAAACAGTAACTCCTTTACACTACTAGAGTTATTTACTACTTTGCTAAACCAGCATTGCATGACTCAAGAAGTTTACTCTTCAGTTACCTGCTCTTGCACCCACTACATTTAATGGAAGAATACCCACCAAAATCAATGAAAAAACAAAAAGATCAGAAGCACAGTATGCGAAGAACTCTGTAGTTAAACAAACCTGACATGTCCAGTCAGTCTTAGGTTTCAAGCAGCTGGTACTTGGAGATGATTATTTTTATTTATGATAGCATGATGAGTTTAATAACTTTGAATCTGTTTTTCACTTCAGTCTGTGCTAACATTTCCTAGTGCTGAGGAATTCCTACAATGAAGCCAATTATGTTTGGTTTTGGTTTTTAAATATGTATTCTCTAGTAGAAGTGCAGCTGAACAGCGTGCCCTGCTCTGAGCCACCTCATGACTTCCTTGGGTTGCAGACCAAGCTGGGAGCCCACCAGAGGCTGGACTGTACCTCTGCAGCTTCCCATCACAGGTGTGCTAGGATGGACAAGCAGAGGAACAGCTCTGCATAATGAATCTACTGCTCTCAGTAGACAGAAATATCTTCTTTTTCACAGGACCAGCCAGTCTGCCCCCCCTTTATTATCAAAGTAGGTGGTGGATCTCTTTGATGCCCCTCAGTAATTAACTCCTATAAATCAAAACAGTTGCCTTGCTAGAGCCCAGATTTGGCCCATTTCAGATGACTTGGTTTGTGGCAAAGTAATAACATTAATATATCATTTTACTTAATTTACCAACATTTGTTTTGGGGGGGTCTCCAGCAAAAAGTTTTAGCACACAGTTCCTAATGGGAAGAACTGGGTCTTATACGAACCATTAAAAGAACAGAGTGCAAAGTAGCACTAACACTGACGTTATAAGGATAAGAACATTGTATCATACTTCTAGCTAATTTGAAGTACGTAATTTTCCAATTAATACCTAATACTTAGTTAATTTACTTGTTAATGTCTGAAGCTTTATGTAAATTCAAATAAAAATTTGTAAGAAAAAAATAAATTAAGGACAACCTTGTATATCTGGAAGTTCAACAAATTTTCAGCTCTGGTTTTCATCCTTGAGAAAGCCCTCTGTGGACATATGTCATCATGTCCTAGGCCATATGCAAAGTTTGACTATCTGCCCAACCATAATTTGTACTATGTTTTTTTTTTTTTTCATGAAGATGGCTTTAGCTCTTTCTTCCCAAGCACTATACTGCACTGATGTCTTCTGTAGTAATGTGTGTGCTCTGGATGCAGTCTCAAAATATTTGCAGTCATTTTTCTAAGCTGTTGGGCACTGGGTGCTATGTTTTCTCAACAGCCAGATTTTTTTCTAAATTAGACCAAAGAGAGGTACGTCTGTAATTCATATTAATTAAAAATAGATCTTGAACTCACACCTATTCATTGAAGATATGTCTTTAAAGTCCAGTTAATTATTCAATGTAGACCAAAGCTCTCTCAGTGTGTAAACCTGTTAAATAAGTAAAAGCTCACTGGTTTTGAGGGTTTTTATGTCAGCAGTGCTTTATGTCTTTTGCTGTACCTGCAGAGCAGGTTAAACACTGATGCTGAAAGTTGAAGATGTCGTATGTGCAGTTTATCCCTGGGCATGTTGTAATTTCAAATAAAAACACTTGAGCTCATGCCTCTTCAAGAGATGTTTACCCAGATACTGTCTTACAAGGGCTTAACGAATTTCTGTGTTTTGTCAGCAGCTTGCATGTGTAAAGACAATAATTTAGTACATTTAATGATGTCTGATCCCACAGTAACCTTGGTAAGGTCTGGAGTTTTAGATGCTGCCACTCCCCTGAGATGATTAATGAAAAAATTTTGTCTTTCTATTTCTTTTGATAATCCTCAGCTCATTGTGACTTCTGGCTCTGCCATCTGCCCTGAGCCAGGGACATGGGAACAGGAATGAAAGTTCTTTAAATTGTGGGACTACTCGTCAGCTTTCAGGTCTGTGCCAAGACTGAAGGGAATCTTGGGCTTTATCTTGGCTTCCTGCTAATGGGAATTTTGGATCAAGTCTATACTTTATAATAAGTGTATCCTTTGGTTCTGTTTATGCATCCTGCATCTTGGTTTGCCTGCCAGGATTCATTTGCCACTCTGTGTCTGGAAGTGGATGACAAACAGTAGTAAAGCCCTACTTCCATGTTCCAGCAGCTTTGCAGGGACCATGTATCCTAACAAAAAATAAATAATTTGGACAGACACATATGGATCAATGTATCTGTTGTATATCTACTTCTGCTGGGGACTACAAAATAATAAAAATATCCAAACCTTTTTTTAGTTTGTTTCAAAAAGCCTAAAAAACCTCAGTTTTGGGGGGTAATTCTTGACTAGTTGATAGACTAGTTCTAGTATCATAGACCAAAATTGGCTTCCTAGTTCTCAGCTTTTGTGGTCCTTAGAGCAAGTAATAAATGGTCCTCAGAGGGTCCTGTGTTAGTGGAGGCTCATGAATGCTTCTTCCTATTTTCCTCAAGTTGCTTAACATACCTTACAACAAGAGGGAAACAGACATAAGTGTAGGTCTCTGGTGTTGTTCAGATATTTGCCTCTCATATGGAAATGCTTCATTGGGAATCTTTACATATAAGTGGATTGTAAACTATTTGCATATTTGCACAGGCCACAGATTTTAACTCATGATCTTGGTCATAACAGCTCTGCTGGTGAATGTTATATGCAGAAGGAAAGACTTGTCTTCAGATTAATGAAAAATCACTTTTAAGCCCCAGAAAGCCGTGCATAATACAAATATGCACATACGTGTACATTAAATGGATATTGGTGGAGTGGGAGATAGGGTTTGCATGTCTTTCTTAATCAGATTTCTCACTGAATTAAAGATGAGGTTCTGCTTACCTGCTATTAACAGAAGTAACTCTGAGCAGTTAATTTCTTCTCTGGGAAAACTGTGGTGTTGCATTGGCAGTTTTTTATTTCTTAGATAAATACAATGGAAGATGAAAAACTTCTTGGGGGCTCCTTCTATTTACAGTATATATAAGAACCTTAAATATAGAAAAGCTAAGGGATAAATTCTCTTCATCCCTAGCAAATCAGACAGTCACTGGAAGGGAGAAAGCTTGTAGCGTTATCATTCTATGCTCTTGCTAAATGGGACTGAAATAAACAAGTTTATTTTGCTGCAAGAGCAGTTATCGATTACTACCTGTGCTTTCCCACCCTTGGCACCACTGGTGGCCCACAAGAAATGATTGCAAAAATGAGGAATTGAAAACATATCCTAGTGCAAGGGCTATCCTAGCAAGTACACCTCACCTCTCTGTGCAACCCTGGCTTGTGTGTAAATGACCCCAGTGAGAACTGGAAAGGCAGGAAGCAAGGAGGCTCCTGTCTCACCAGTGCCAAAAACTGGCCAGTATTGAGGGTGATCCTTTGGTGCATCTGTGTGGCACAGGGATTGTGAGCATCCCTCTGCTTTCCCTAGGATGAGCCCCCTTACAGAGAATTCTCTAGATGAGCCCAGAGGGCAAATTTTTTTGTGTGTGTGTTACTGGGTGTATAGTATGGACACAGAAAGCCATTAGCTCTTCAGGTATGAAATTTATCTTGCTTGTATAACTTGTTTTAGAGAAAATAATTAATTTTTAAGCTCATCCTACAAAGTTTTGATGATTGACTATGATGATATCTCTTCATTCAGCATAAGGTATAGTTCTTCCATTTGAAGACAACAACACATGTGAAATGTTGCAGAATGAGGATCATTGCATAAAGCAAAAGCAGAAAGTATGAGAGTTCACATTATGTCTTCATCTCCTTTCCCATTACAAAATCCAACACGCTGCAGCCAAGTGTCCTGGTGAGTCACTGTCCAGTAACTAATTTCTGCAATGTGAAAGGCATTCAAAAGCACAGAATCAAAGCACTCCAGAGACTACTGTATTAGCTGGATATTTTAAGTTTAAAAGGTACCAATTGTTTTGTTTCTCTTATGGCTGCTACTTTAAAAATATTTCTAAGTGGAAAATGGGAATTTGCTAATATGGGGAAGAGAGAAAAGCAGGAGTGACTATTCCTCTTTAAATTAAAATTGTTGTTGGACAACAACAAATTCAGAGACAATTGTGACACACTAATACATAAAGTGTCTCTAGAAAATTAACTGCTTATTAGGCAAAAAAGAAAATTTTATTCCTATATAATTCCTAGGAAATAGTTTAAAAGGGAAAATTTCACTCTGGTAATTGTATCTCATTTATGGCTTTCTTAATGATTTTTTTAAAAGCAGTAAACATGGAAAGTCTTTGATTGATCAATGCTGAAAGCAAGATGGCCTATGAGATGTTATGCTCTGATTCTCTTGGATGTATTTCAGCTAGGATAGAAATCTGTCCTGCCTGCAGGCCTTCTCTGCCAGGTGAAAGAGGTCCTGCATATTCATCTTCCTAGTTTCTAAATGCAGGAATACCTTGGCAGCACATCTGAGTTATACCCTAAATTTATTGCTCTAAAGGTAACCTCTGCTGTTTGTGTGGATCACCAGAGGTGGAACATAAATGTTTTTGTGAGAACTGGGTTGGTCTGCAAAGATTGTTCGAATTCCTGGGAAATCTATATACATCCCTATGAACATATCCTCTGCCTCCTTCTTTAATTAGGAATAGCACCCTTTATTTCTTTGTTGTTTGCTTTTCCTTCCTCAGGCATGGCTGAGGAGAGCTGTACGCTTTTCAGTAATCACCTGGAGCCAGAGTGGTTTTTATAACCATCCAAATTTCATTTGGATGGGTCATTGTAGCACAGCACTCCCCATCTGCCCTCACCCCCTCAACACAAGCCTGGTGCCACCTGCTTTCTGTGGTGCCTTCTGAAAAGGTCAGCTCCCTGCCTACTCCTTTTCAAGCAAAGAGCGGTAATGAATAATAACATGCATGGTTTGAAAATCATATTAACAGCTTTCTAACTACCAGTGTGTGTTCAGAGTGTGCTAGAACAGATTGCAATATATTTGGGTTTATGTTTTTTTTTTTTTTTAACTCATATCCTCAGTTTCATGAAGCTTGGCTCTGGCTTTCACTGCTATTTCCATAGCTGTTCCTTAGTGCTATTACCAGTATTTCTGGCACCACATTTGCACATTTTCCTGCATTCAGTTGGACGTTCATGAGTGGATTTGCTTGCAGGCTACTGGAAAAGTTCCTCTGACCTCACAGTGAGTGTTGTTTCCATTGCCTTTGTCCGCGTGGTGGTGTTGCATACTCTGTTACATAGTGCCGTAATCCTTTGCTGTACTGCTTCACAAATGCTGGGCACTTCCTCACCCTGTGCTGTTGGCTAGAGCATGTGTAGCCCCACATAATATATTTATATGTCTGTTTAACACAAGCTCCACATTCTGTTCTGCCTAAGGGTTCTGATTTGTTTTGTTTTAATGGACATCATTAAAACAGAATCATAAATTTCAGCAGCATAATATTATCAGTCCTCCCTTTCTACGTCTTAGGGGCACCATTTGTGTAATGACAGCCTCAATCGCAAAGTCAGTTTAAAGTTTTGTGATACAAGTATTTGGATGTTCTTAGAAAGAAAGAGTTCACTCCTTGCTTTAATTACTTAAATGATACTCTGCCCAGACTGCTTTTAATATGTTTAGTTTGACACCATGCCCTTGTCCAAGCCTACAATTTTGACATCAGTATGCTTCATCCTTTGTCTGAGCTCAGGCTTCTGGGCACTGTTCCTCAGCTAAGCACAACCACTTCCAGTTGGTTTCTGTGGAAAAGTATTCAAAGTACGGTTCAGTGAAATTGTGGACAAGTCTCCAGAGAAAAGGAGTGGAAACTTCTTGTGCCAGATTTATTTGAGACAGCAATTCAGGAAATTATGTCTTCTGTCTGCCTTGGGCAACTTCTGTTGGTTAGCAAATCTTTTTATGTTATGAAAGACTAGTTCCCATTCAGGAGCCTCTGTCACCTTCAGAGTGCAGAAAAATCCTCTCTTTTCCTAATTAAACCAGAGTAGCAGAGGGAACCTAGTCAGTCTTTGGAGCTCTAACCTACCTCTTCAACCCTGGGTCATCTAGCACAGACTCTTCTGAACTTTCACTTTTTTTCTGTGTCCATTGAAGAAAACTTTACAATTCTTTTCTTTCTTTCCTTTTCTTTCTTTCTTTTCTCTTTCTTTCTTTTTCTTTCTTTCTCTTTCTTTCTTTCTTTCTTTCTTTCTTTCTTTCTTTCTTTCTTTCTTTCTCTCTCTCTCTCTCTCTCTCTCTCTCTCTCTCTCTC
>WEIU01016444.1:40419-51732 GCA_013389925.1 Aegithalos caudatus
TCCCTCTCCCTCTGCCTCCCCCCTTCCTTCTTTCTCTCTCTCCCTCTTTCTCTCTCTCCCTCTTTCTCTCTCTCTCTCTCTTTTTTTTTTCTCATTGTAAGGACAGCTAGCAATTCTCTGAGGCTGCCTGGTGTTTTAACACAACTGTTTTCCACCCATTGATTTCCAGCTGCTATTGTTGCATACAATCACTTGGAGACTGCATGAAGTGCTTGTGTCTTCTCCAGAGTATATGTTCTTCTTTTCTGTAGTTTGTTAATTAGTTTCCTCTCGTACTAGGTCCCATTCAGAGACACTTGGAAGCAGAGTTTGACATTGCTTTGCTTCCTTTTCTTTGCTTTTTTTTTTCCCCCTGTCCAAATGCAAACTCAGCACAGCAACCACATCCAGCTATCTAGTTAAGTACTTCAAGATACAGTTCTTTAAGACAGTTCTTTAAGTAATTTCTTGGAGGTAGGTGAGACCTTTGTAAGGAATTAATATCTTGACTATCACTTCCTTCTGTGAAATTTTCAAAATACTTCCACTTCAGTTCTCACTTCCAGCCCAAAATGCAAGTGAACAAAACTTACTCATCAGTTGTGGATGCTCATGTCCCTGTTGAAGTATGGAGTGTATGGTTTCTTTCTGTGCTATGAAAGTGTCAGCTGGCTCTACAGGTGATGATTTTAGCTGCCCCAGGGGGTCTGCACAGGAATATAAATACTCTCATGCAGGAAGTTGGCTGATCTGAACTGTAGGTGGTAAATCTTAGAGATAGGATGACTCTTCAGAATTTGGCTCCCAAGTAATAGTTAAACAGAATGAAAATTTTGTCTTGGGGGTTGCCTGTGCTGTTCAGGACAAATGAAAAGCAGAATCTGGGCTTATTTATAAACATGATGCGAATCCTTCTTGGACAGAATTGCTCTGAAAGTAGAGTTGAACATGCCAAACCTTTTCCAGAAATATCTACTAGCCTTAGTCCATCAGGTATGGTTCAGCCCTTGTCTTTGGTTTCTACTCCCCTGCATAGTATTGCCTCCCAAAGCAAAATGTGTAGGAGTACATGAAAATATGAGCTGTATGGCAAAGTTTGTTTCATGAGCTTTGACTGTTGTTTTTATTTGCCTTTTATTTCCCTGGGGAAATGGGCCCTATATTTAGAAAGGAATAAGGATATGTGTCTGAGAAAGTTGTCCTGCCTCTCTTTGTCCCTTACCATCAGGAGCAGGATGGAATCTGTGCTGTGGCCTGGCTCCAGCCCATGGTAACAAAACAAGTCAAGAGACCTTGCACTAGAAGCAACACAAGGGGCAAAATCCAAATGCTCTTGCAGGTGTCTTTGCATCCATTTTTGCTGCAGAGTTGTGACACCTTGGTGTGAACAACTCTGAGCACTTTTACAGTTCCTCTGATTATGAGAAGGAACCAGACAGAAGGCAGGTAAACTTGCTTTGGCTCCCAGGGTAAACTTGCCTCACGGTGAAGAGAGGTGGCAAGAACTTACTGCTGGGCACAATGGCTCACACCCTGCAGTTCCAGGGATGTCTGGTCCTACTCCCAGTGCTGACAAACTGTTATCCAATGCCTGATGGTCATGAATGCCTGAAGACAGTTCCTCCTGGTCCTCAGCATTTCATCTACAACCCTCTCCCTTGTTCACACCTTGGGGAGAAGCATCACTCCCCTCTGGGTATAGAGACATCCTGACTCTCAACTGGATACCAGGCTCAGCTGGAAGCTCAGCTGGAAGAGTCTCAAGAGAAAGCCAGACCTCATGAGTAGAACTTCATTAGTGCAGTTTCTCTCAGTTAGCTTGTAGCCTATTCATCTTTCCTATTCCTATGTCATTTGTATGTTTTCATGTTGGCTAATACCTTATGCTATTGTCTTTCTTGAGAGTGTCCAAAAAAGTTGGAATGCAAGTAAATATTTTTGGGTTCTCTCTCTGGAGTACAAGTATAATCCAAGTACACATTCTTTACTAAGAGCTTCTCCCTTTGGGTAAGGAGGCCTTGGGATGTACATGGAAGTGTAGTCAGTTAATTCCTCAATCAGTTGCGGATATCTTGTGTAACACACGAGATGGTTTTTGCTTGCAATGAAGAGCAGTTATGAACATTTCTGCTTTCTCCCTCGTGCGAGCTATGTCCTTTCTACCCCCAGAGGTAGGCAGTGTGTCCTTACACAATGCAGTAGCAGATCACTCAGTTTGTCCCTTGTCCAACAGGGTTTTGGTATTCAGATATTAGCAATAAGTGTAAAGCAGGGAGGCTGGGCAGAATGGGCACCTTACGCAAGCTTTATTCAGGAGAGTTTGTAAGGTCTGTTATCCCTATATGCTTATGTAGGAACATCAGCATTTCCTATTTCAGCACACAGCATAGAAATTTGTCACTGTTTTTTCTCTCAGAATGGAGAGAAGGGGAAATTGTCTCTTGTTTGTTGCACAAAACAGCTATTCTGCTACCTTGGATCCTATTAATAAAGTTTAATTCTGATTCTAGCAGGCTTTCACTCACAAAGCAGTTTTTTAGTATCATGGAATGTATTTCTTCAGTCATCCCAATCTAATGATAAGCACCATGATAGAGGACTTCTGCTAATCCAAGTTTACAATTAAAAATTGAGAAGACATTGATACCAATATGGGACTATAATTGGATATGGGAACAGTATACAGCCTATGTGGAACTATGTGTTATGCAGGCAGCTGGGCACAAACCTAAAGGGTGAAAGTGTCTTCTCTGGTGCTCTGCAGATGTCTGGCACAAAAGAATGAGGAAATCTAAACTTCTCTCATGACTTCTCTGACACGAGTGAGAAGCAGAGTCCTGCTAGGCTCTCTGGTTAAATGCCACTCCCCACTGTACTGTATTGCTGTAGTATCTCTTCACTGCTGTTTCTTTCAGGAGGACACAGATGACCGGTTGGGCCAAAGGATTTTCAAATTGTTGAGAAGAGTTGGTGGGCCAGGTCCTTTCATTAATTTTCCCCAGAAAGCTGTTTTATCTTAGCATTGCATCTCTGCTTCTGTCAGTGCAGCAGAGAAGTAGGTCCAGACTTGCTCTTGTTAATGGCTAAGCTAGCATCTGCTCTCAAATCTTCTTTGGTGAGGGAAGTATCTAAACCGAGACATAAACCACCAAAACGTGCTTGACTCTTTGCTCACTGATAAATGAGAAAAAAGTTCAGAAATTCAACAGCTATCATCTGGCTAGTAAAATTCTTTATATTAAGAGCAATTAAGCTGTGCTGATTGCTCATTTCTTTTTAGCCACATGTGATTCTCAGGCAAAGGTAGTGTAGACAAATTCCTCTTCGTGCAGCTCTTGCATGTTCTCATGCTTTGCTGTCTAACCACAAACTCCCAACCCTAGCTGAGAAGAGATATATTTAAATTCAATGTAAACCACAATTTTCTGATTGTTCAAAGGCACCCATTTAAATGGCATTAAAGTTCTTGAATCTGCACTTCTGATACCAGGTACAGAATTAGCTGTCACCTGTTCATGTGTATGGAAAGCTTGTGTTTGTGTTAGCTGTCAGCAATTTTGTTCTGTTTGGTTTTACTGTTTAAACCTAACTCAGAGTTAAAAACTGGTCTGGCTGAGTAAACTCAGTCAGTTGTAGTACATCTACAAGATGAGCTTTGCTAACAGACCAAGTTTTAAATTATTTTGTGGGGTGTGCAGTAGGAACCTAGATAGAGGTCTTCCCAAAACCTACTTTTGAATCTTATTGGTGTCATGAGCCCTAAAGCTCTGAAGGACTAAAGTTTCACACATTACAGCTAGTGTTCTTATGTGTTCCCTTCTACTCGAGATTGACCAGCATGTGACAACTCTCAAAACCACTGAATAGACAGCAAAGTGTTGGGGTGGTCAGATATATGAATATCACAATCAGAATACTGCCAGCCAGATTACTTGAATTCTATAGAAAAGTTTTTTCAGCTCTGTAAATTACACATCTATTTAAAAAAAATAGTAGTTTCAACAACTCAGCCTAACAGAGTCAAAGCTCTGTATTATGATAGGCACATCAACTATGGATTTACATATCAGAATTCAATACGGTAAAACTTGGTAATTTTCTGCTTACTGAGTTGTCTACTTACTCCTAATAATCTGACAAACACCACAATGTATTTCTTGTGCTGCTGAAACCTGCAAATACTAATGATGTTTGCAGAGAATGTAAGCTAAGTTATCTCTGGTGCCACAATTGCTCCTTGTACTGACCATTCCAGAGTGATGAGTCTGTGTGGTTTTGCTCTGCACAAGAGAGTGTCTTGGAGAAGATGAATAAAAGACTTTTGTAAAAAACCTTCTGAGATAAAATCATTCATAATATTTTCAATCCTCTGGAGCATTTTGTTTTACTGAAGAAAATTAAAATAGCTAGTGACACTTTAAATGCTGCCATTGAACAGAATGGAACAGTAACAAATAGTAGAGTATTAAATATTAGTGTTATGGCATATCAGGGTTAATTTTTTAATTTGAAAAACTTTTAAGTTGCTGCATATCTTTTATTAACTTTAACTGAATAAGATATGAAATTTACTTCAGTTGCATAAATAACTGGAGATGAAATAATCAAATGAAGACCCAAGGCAATTACATTTACTCAGGTTAGAGTATATGTGACACAGATGGCTAATATTAAAACAAAATTCAGTTTATCACTAGTTATACCAAAGAATGGATGAAAGGAAAATTGATTTCTAACTTCCTTCACAGCATTCAGCTGGGCTACGATTCAGACATTTATTTATTTTGATACATTTAGTGTCAACATGTGCTGTGCTGGTATTCTAGGAATCAGTCTGCAGATGGGTCCATCATTATTCATTTCTTCAAAAATTTTCTGGTAAGGTAGCTTAGCTGAGCAAGCAGTGGAAAGCTAGGACAGCCTGGTTAATAAGTACTGACAGTGTAGGTGTTCCTCCCTGAGGCCATGCTCCCTTAGTCTTCTTATAATTCTGAGTAATTTGCAGGAATGAGTGTTGTGCTCTGCTTTTGATGTCCATTGGAAGTGCTGACCAGCTGTCTAGTGGAGGTTGAAAACTGCTGCTATTAACTTGGAATGAAAAGTGAAAAGCTCTCCTTGATTGAAAGTTAAATTATACAGCCAATTAAATACTTCTAGTTGCCTTCATTTTGAAATAGGACTCAGTTAAAGATATAACTAGCTATAAGAAATTTGCCTGGAAGTGAAGTGCTTCCTTGATCCTCATGCTTGGACCTTGTTTCTGACCTGTTCACATCCCTCTCTCTGTGATTCTATGATGCCACACATACCATAGCATACAATACAGGTAATACAAATCAAGCAATACAAACTATAGAATACAACATGCACAATATCTAAAATATAATACCTGAAGTAGAATCCTAAAATATAACTATATATATCAAAAGAAAAAATAACTATACACAATTCAGTACATAATAGCCCCAAAAGGGTGAACAATAAACACCACAGAATGGATAAATCCATATGTCATACAATATAATGGATATAAGTATATACCATGAAACACAGTATACAGTACAATACATAGGATACTGCACAATATAAAAAAATACCAGGCCTCACCACACATAGAATGCACAATAAGATGTTCTATTCACCCCAATGTATAACACAATACAAAATACAATAAAAATATAGAACACACTGCATTAAAATGTATAGAACACAATGCGATACATATAATATCAACAACAAAAATAATACCCGTTATGCATGCAGTAGGTACTGTACAATAAATGCCAGATAATACTATATTTAACAAGACCAATTTTAAGATGCTGCATCACGGTTGGGGTAACTCCTTCCATCAGGACAGGCTGGGGATGAACAAATGGAGAGCAGCCCTGGGGAGAAGGACTTGGGGGTGCTGGTGGGTGAGAGGCTGGACATGACCCAGCCATGGGCACTCCCAGCCCAGAAAGCCAAACGTGTCCTGGCTGCATCCAAAGCAGCGTGGGCAGCAGGGGAGGGAGGGGATTCTGCCCCTCTGCTCTGCTCTGCTGAGACCCCACCTGGAACCCTGCATCCAGCCCTGGGGTCACAGAACAGGATGGACATGGAATTATTGGAGTGAGGCCAGGGGAAAACCACTACTTTGATAAGAGGGATGGAGCACTACTCCTGTGAGGAAAGGTTGAGAGAACTAGGATTTCTCAGCCTGGAAAGGAGAAGGATTTTGTGTGATCTAAGTGCAGGCTTATAGTACCTGAAGGAAGCCTGCAAGAAAGACAGAGAGGGACTCCTTTCGAGAGCATGAAGTAATAAGATGAGGTGGAATGGCTTTAAAATGAGAGTCAGTTTACAGGAGGTATTAGGAAGAAATTATTTACTGTGAGGTTGGAGAGGCACTGGCGGAAGTTGCCCAGAGGAGCTGTGGATGCCCCATCCCCTGGAGTGTTCAAGACCAGGTTAGATAGGGCTTTGATCAACCTGGCCTAGTGGAAGCTGTCCCTGTCCACAGCAGGGTGTTTGGAAATATATGATCTTTAAGGTCCCTTCCAACTCAAACCATCCTATGATTTTATGATATTGTATCATACAGGAAAAGTCAGGCTTTACAATACTGAGGCATTCCAAAACACAGTACTTTACAACTAACATAACTGAAACGCTTTCCGTACAGACACACACACGCGACAGAAAGGTTTTTATTGGAGGCCACAGGGGCAGATGGTAATGGACACCAGCAATGTGCCATTGCATGGATCTGGAACAGCAGCAGGGCCAGACAGCTGGTTGCCTGTGCTCAGAAGTGATGGCTCCCAAGAGGTGCTGCGTGTGTGACCCTGCTGTGTGTGATGCAGCCAGAGGTGTGATTGGGGTGCACTACAATGCAAAACATTTAATAATACTACAGTACAATCCCAAACCAATGACAGTACAGTATAAACCACATAATAAATAAAATGCATAAATTAGAGTGAAAGAAACCATACTACAAATGCTATATGACACAGTATTTCTGTATACAATGCAAAAGGATCTACAATGCAAAATACAAAATAAAAAGCACAACAGAAAATATAGCTCCTAAAAATACAGTACTTCAATACAACAGGCAAAACAAAATGCAGTGTGAAGAAACATCCCAAGACAACACATCACATCACAATGCATCCATAAGTCACATGCAGCACTGTACAAGTGATATAAACAATATCATACAACACATCGCATATGTTGCACAATACGAAAGGCAAATTGAGACAGCATACAGTACAATATCAAAGCAATTGTTGCACCAAACACTGTAAAATACACACAGTTCAATAGAGTATGTGCCTGGAGTTGATCAAAAGTTAAAGGCCCTTTTGAAGGGTATTGTCCAAATGCCTCTTTCTAAGGTACTCTCCGACATGGGGTATCAACCACCTCACTGGGATGCCTGTTCCAGTGTTTGACCTTACCCTCTTGGTAAGGGTATCCAAATGTCACAGGCCAGCCCCTCACCTAACATTATGTGCACCTGATCATCACCTGATGGACAACTTATCTAGAAAGATGCTGTAAGGAACAGAATCAAATAAATTACAAAAATATAGAAATGCCATGGCTGATTGTGCTTGATGATTGCATGTTCTCTGTCAGAAGCACACTGTACAGACTTTATAATTTTTCCAGGCACTGAGGTTAAACTACCAAATCTGTACTTTCCTGAGTCTTCCCAGTAGCAGAGTGTGGAAATGGTTCAAAATTGTGGCAGCAGAGGTTCAGACTTGACATTCAGAACATTTCTTTTGCATTTTCGAATCTACTATTTTCCTTACATTTTACCATCGTTTCATCTCTTGTGTAGGATACATTATTATGTTTTTGTATTTTCTAATGGCTATACAGACAATTAATATTCCAGCTTTCAGGGCTCAATAAAACTAAATCCATGCAAATCATGCGATATATCTTCATTATTTCTATATAAATATTTAATTTAAAAAATACATTAAATGGATTGTATATCATATTGGACTGTGTATTGTATGGTATTTATTGTCTTAGTTTCTTAATCTTGTATGTGTTGTGTTCTAATGGATTGAGTGGTGTTTTGTCCTGTATTTGGAATTCTCTGTATCTGTAGTGTATGGCATGATGCTGTTTGTATGTATGTATGGCATGTTGCATTAGTATGCATGTGCATACTACATGGTATGGGGATGTATTATATTGCACTTACCATGTGTTGCTCTGTATTTTGTGTCATGGTATGTATGCTGTGTATGAAATTGTACTGTGTGTACAGTATTGCCTGTTATTTATTAGACTGCAAGGTATTTTGTTTTGTGTGCAGTGACTCGTGGATATGGTACAGAAATTCAACTGAACCTCTCTGGAATTGACCGAACCACTGGGTTACTTTTCCTCCCATACACCAGCACCCCAGAACTGCAATGGTAAAATAAGACATAGGCTAAACATACCCATTTGTTGTACTGGTGGGCATTAACACTCAGCAGAGAAAAACAAGGCAGTAAGTAGCTGTTCCAAACAATTACAGGCTGCTTTTATGCCCCACTATCACACCAGTTCATCATCATTTGTAGTGACTTCAAAATGCCATTAGTCCCATAGTCAATAGAAAGAACTGATACGTTGATTCCCCACATCCTCANTAAATTTTGTTCTCTGTTCACTAGTATTTAATATGCATTTATAACATCTGGATTAGCATGCCTACTGGAGACACTGATACAAATGAGAACAAAATTCTCTTTTATGCCAATGCTCTTTAATGAAATCTCAGAACTTGGATTTTTGATAAAAGCTAATGGGAAGACCATGTTCAGGAGTGTCTTAAAACAATTTTTTAAAGCCTGTTCCATTTCTTTGCACACAAATAATAATGAAGTCCTACAAAAACAAGATTTCTGCCACATAAATCTTGCTGTGGAATTACTGACACCAAGGAGTGAAATGAAAGTGATAGAACTTGATTTAAGATGGCTGTGACTTTCACAGATCATACATATTTCACATGGTTTACAGCATAAATATACCTAGTATACAGATTTTTCAGAGGTTGGTATTTTCTGTAGTGTGAGCATGTGTTCAACTCTTCATCATTATTCTTTATGTTTTGAACTGCTGTGTTCCAGAACAGCTTTCTGTTTCTGGGACTAATTAATTTTAAATAATATATATGTAAGTCCTGGCTATACCTTTTTCTTTTTGAAAGCTGGATTATAAAGGCTGTAGTCAAAGCATTTTTCCCAGCTTCCTTTAAACTATGTCTTGGAACTGGGAAGACAAAATTCTTCCTTCAATTTTGGTAAACTTCAGTTGCTAAAAAAACTTCCAAAGGATATATTTTTCACAATTTTATGGCAGCCTCTTACTACCATTTATGAACACAATATGTAGTGCATTCTTCTGTATCTTTGTTGAAGCAGTACCTGAAAACACTATGTGCTGATAAAGTGCAAGAAGTATTTTTAAAGCATGTCAGGGCTGGTGTATACCTGCCAAATTTCTAATCTGTGTTAAAACTCTCTTCATGTTAAAATGAGAAAAGGAGATTTAAATTAACTAGTGGATAAAGCAACAGTATTTTGTGGTGATGTAGAAGTTCAACAACCTTGAGTGAAATTCCATGGTCTCAAATCTTCATGAACAAAAAGCAAACACTTCTATAAATTCCAGCTGGCTGAAATACACGTAGCTTGCTTCTTCCTTATGTGAAATCACTATCAGCTCTGAGCTCTGTTCACTCATGCAATCTTGCTTACTTAGATTTATTACTCCTTTCTATTAGTAATTTAATTATATAGCTAAGCTTGGTTTAGGACTTCAGTAACTGCAGAACTTGGCTGAGCAGAAATGCATTTCTCAAAAAGGTATTGTTGCTATCCTTTCATTGTGGAGTAGTTGACACTGAGAAGGTCACCAGTTTACAGAACATGTAAGGTTGTTAGAAATAGCTTATGTTCAAAGGCAAATGGAATTGTTAAAATCAAACTCCCAGTAATTTGCAAAGCAAAATTGAAAAGTGGAATACAAATGTGCTTAGAAGA
Source organism: Aegithalos caudatus (assembly GCA_013389925.1). NCBI lineage: Eukaryota > Metazoa > Chordata > Aves > Passeriformes > Aegithalidae > Aegithalos > Aegithalos caudatus. The sequence goes on from WEIU01016444.1 coordinate 50,448, forward strand.
CTCCTTAGAGGAGGGCACATGAACTGAGCATTTGAACAATGTGCAGTACATTTAGGCTCAGAGTTAGGTTATACATATGAAAGCACATATTTAGTTGCCAGCTTTACAGAGGAAGTGTAATGTATGTTTCCTGAGGAGCAATCTTCTGTCATTAGGGAATACATCTGTTGTAGGTGGGGATTTTGTTCAAAGTGGTCAGTTGCTGATAGTTTAGAGGTGCTGACAAACATACCACAAAAACCTGCAGAGACTCATCAAGAAGATGAGCTTCCCTTGGATTTTTCTGTATGAGACATCTCTTTCTTGCTGTCTGTCCTGCTTTTGTAAAAAGTGTCTTTCCAGCTTTCTTGTGGGTTCCTTAGGCACTAGAAAACTGCTATAAGATCGTCTTGGAGCCTTCTGTCTCCAGGCTGAACAACCTCTGCTATTGCAGCATTTTTTCGAAGGAGAGGTACTCCAGCCCTGTCTTTGACATACATCTGAGGCTGAAGAATACCCTGGAGACCAGAGATGCAAATCCCAAATTAGGATGACTAAAGAGAAGGATTACAAATTGAAGTTTTAAGTGAACTACTATAGGTCTAAGTCGGGAAAACAGGCCTGAGAAGCTCAGTTAATTCTTGTTATCAGTGGAAATGGAGAGGTGACTTGTACTAATGCAGAAAAGGGATATTAGGGAGCTTGTAAGACAAAGGAATAATGGGATTCTGTGGCTAGAAGCTGAAATTTGACAATTCAAATATTAAAATAAGAAGCAAATCTCTATCAGAATAACCAAACATTTAAAGGACCTATCAGACAGGATTGTGAACTTGCTATTATTTTTCAAGTTTACAAAGGATGATGTCTACATTGTTAAATTGGATTCTGTAGCTTGAATATGTGGCTCAGACTTTGTTAGTAAATTCTGATTTACAATAAACACAAATTATATGGATTCAGATCACTACTTCAGTAAACTGGTATATCTACACATAAAAGTAATTTTGGGCCTCATATGAATATTAATAGTATCTCAACATTTAGGCAAGTTAAAGACAAAATATTTAGATCGAAATAAGCATGCAATAGAAGTGCATGTCCAGTGCATTCTAGCATGGCACTGACCTTCTAAGGAAAAAAAAATTATATTGCATGTTATCCATATCTAAACATGCTAAAACCCAGGAGAGCAATCTTGGTTTATAACAGTTCCAGGTTGTACAGATATTGGACAAAAGGCCTTCTAGAAATGAATCCTGCATACTTTCCTGGATAGTTTTTTGATTGCCTGTTTAGAATTAGA
>WEIU01016444.1:52252-72302 GCA_013389925.1 Aegithalos caudatus
CTCACTTTGGTAGCCATTTCATACACTCTGTATAGTCCACAAGCAAATGATTGCTTGAAAAACCCATTAAGTTATTGGCAGGGCATATTTCTAGGGCATATTCACTGTAGAAGTTATTGTTCAATTGAAATAAAGGTGAAATGTTTTTTACAGGGTATAACCTAGAACCTGCTTCCCACAGAAGTTTAAATAATGATAGTGTACTATAGCAAATATAGAATATGCCAGATGGGAAAATAGGATACAGAAAGTCCAAAGAACAGGGAGAATTACACTGTGGTGCTGTGCTTGGGCTTGCAAATAAAGGTGCTATTAAAACAAAGGGATGTAATAAACAATAGAAGTTGAAGCTGATGCAGCTCAACTCAGTGGTTTAACCGCTACTAAATTCAGGACTATGGAGACAGAATAATGCTGGAATAGGTTTTTTGGTTTGGAATTAAAGGAATTATCTACAGATTGTTCTTTGTTCTCCTTAGTTCTCCCCTATATTTAACTGAATCTGTCTGGGGAATGTGTTGTCATGGCAACCTGCAAGTTTATCTTCATGTTTCAGACTTAGAAGTTATGTTACTATTAAAACAGAATTCAGGAAATATATAAACACAATTTTGTTTCCTAAACATCATTGTAGATTTCTTTTTCGATCAGGGAAGTATTGTGTTGCAAAGAGAAAAGTCAGGCACACAAAACTATTGCCAATTATGTGTACACAACTTTACCACTGCTGTGGGAATGGGAGATTTAGGTGGAAGGTGTGCAGAGAGGGTTCTTAAATGAAAAGGAAAAGAGTAAGAAGGTAAGAAAAGCCTTGGAGATTTTGAAAAGTGAACACTGATGTTGCTGAGTGAGGCTACCCAATTTAAAACTGACTCCTGCCAAATTGAGAGCCCTTGGTGTGGCAATGTCGTCTCTCTTGCTGGAGACCACATTGCCTAAAAGCCAGGATGTCTAATACTGTCACAGGAAAAAGTAAACAAGGGGTTCATGCAGTTTTGCTGTCCTGCATATGTAGGTTTTGAATTTAGAGGGCTGTCTCCACTTTCCAAGATCTCATTGCATCATACTTTATTGCTGTAGCCTTCATAGGTTTCTCTCTGCAATAAGGCCTCCAGCATGGTGTATGCCCCTATATAAAATCATCCAAACTTGGCCTACGTTTTGTATTGCATGTGGTAATGACATTCCTGAATGAAAGAAAAATTTGTATCTATTATACTATTGCTGGGCAAAGAGATCATTTGCTTTCTGTACAGGTAAGAGTCTATTTTTAATGCAATTGAGAGTCTAATAATTGGGCAGGGGGGAGAGGAATAAAAAAATTAAGCCCAAATTCTTAATTTTCTACAATTTTTCTTGGTGATTTCCTCTCTTTCTCTTGGAAATAAGGTTTGTAACCTAACCCTAACCCTAACCCTAACCCTAAAGCCACAACTATTTTGTAATGGTGGTGGAATGCTGTCTATCTAGGTCTTTCACCATTAGTAATAGGATGATTATGTGATTTTTTTTCCTCTAGCTTTCAACTGAGGTAATTTTTCAAAAATCACAGAATCATTTAAGTTGTAAAAGACCTCCAAGATCATCATGTCCAACCTTTGTCTAATTACCCACCCTACCACCTTGTCTACTAGACCACGGCATTTAGTGCCACATCCAGTCATTTCTGGAACACCTCCAGGGATGGTGACTCCACCACCTCCCTAGGCAGCCCATTCTGACATGATCACCCTTTCTGTACAGAAATTCTTCCTATGTCCAACCTGAACCTTCCCTGGTATATCCTGATGCCATTCCCTCTCATTCTGTCACTTGTTACCTGGGAGAAGGGCCTAACCTTTTCCCTATTGACATGCATTTTCAGCTTTCTATTTTTTCATTGGTCTGCAACAACTGTGTCTGAATTTATGCTTTTATGGTGCTCATTCCAGAATTCTTTTTTGTCTTTATAACCCTAAACCAAATTTTGTCTGAGTCCAAGGTATTTCTCTCAGTGACTATTGGGAAGTTATTTATGCCCAAGAGGTACGAGTGCCAAGGCCCTGCCATATGTCTTCTCTTTCCATGCCTGTGAATTCTACAACACTTTCTGTGCCTCCACTTCTGAAGCCTCCTCTTTTTGTACCACGTCTTTATTCCTATACACAGTTTCATATGCTAGAGCCAGAAATTTCATTGTTTATAGGATATAAGGATTTGTTACTTCTACGGCTGTACTGTATGAAGAAAATAAAATAAAACAGCCAACTTGCTGGAGGAAGACTGGCCATCCTCAGTCCTGAGGACTTGTAAATTAAGTACAAGATTTCTGACCTGTAGACAGCAATGACAACATTATATTACATGGTACATGGTTATAGAATGTCTGAGTTATTGCACTAAAAGTCTACAGAATACAGTTCTTATTGTTTGTCTCCATGTTTATCACTACTAGCATTTCAGTCTTTAAGCTGTTATCTCATGATTCCATGGTTCTGGGAATTGGTCATTCTTATTTTGGAATTTGTCTGGATGTGTTCTTGAATCTATAAAAAATACTCAGTCTTCCTGGAAATATTTATTCTTTGTCTCTCTTCACCTGCTCAGATCAATTTTTACTTTGCTATTTCATTAATAAAACATTGTTAACTTTCACAAACTATGTCAGTGTTTTTTCCAGTCATACAGGAATATAGCAAACACTGATGCTTTGAAGATGTCAGATCCTTTAAAAAGTACCAATCTGATGTGTTCTTAAAGCATGTATTGCTCATTTCCTATAAAATCCTTTGGCAGCTGAAGTTAGCCAACTATTTTGGTCCAAGCCGTACTTTGCATCCAATTTTTCTTTCTATGGGGACAATGAAAACTCACACTTGCTTTCCTTCTCACTGAAAGAAATCTATTGGATTTTTGCATCAATCACGAGGACAGCAATACATTTTTGTCAAGCAACAATGATTTATAGAGGTCTGTTTTTAGAGCTGTACTGTTCATGCTTGAATAGGAGTGGGCCTGCTGCATCTCTGCTCTTTCAGTAAAGAACCTTGGTTTGAATATTCTTCCAAATGTTTGTGTGAAAGACTGAAACCTTTTCTCACACTTGTGATATATTTCAAAGAATGCTTGATAATTTGCTGATTTAGTTCTCCAGTGAACCTGCCACATGCTACATGGGTTTTTCACTCTAGCCTTTGGACTAAATTATGTCTGGCCTTTAGGAGACTCTTTATGCTCTTCTGTTATCTATCTGCCTTAACAGGACTCGGCAAGATACATTTCATGTACACACTGCAGGATTAGGAGGAATTGATGTATGGAAGAAGGAATGAGCTACAAAAGAAGATCTTAATCTCATACCGCAGGTGCGTGCTTTGTGAAAGCTTTGAAACTGTTCATCACTGTAGGTTCAAAGAATCAGTTTGTGCTTCTCGGCTTATTTCATCAAAAATTCCAGCTATTAGATTGTGGAAGAGGAAACTAAAACACCAACATGAAAGAAGCTTCAAGTTGCATCTGTCACATTAAAGAGACTTTGTTAAAATAGTGGTAAAGAGCATCCCACAGAGAATTTGTTGGATTTATACAGAAAAGGATGGTTTTCCTTTGCCTGTGGAGAGGATGATTACCAAGCCATAAGCACATGAAGGCAGTGGGAATTCACTAGATCCTGAGTAAACAGGATTCTGCAACATTAGGTCTCACTTTGTGGCATACAGAGATATTAGCTGGTTATGTGATGAACTTAGGCAAGCTGAATTTTTAAAGCTCACTGTACATGACTTTTCAATTATTTTTTCCTGTTTAAAAGACCCTGGCATACAGACTCACCCTACTGTTTTGCCCTTCTTGTATGCGTCCTTAGTGGTTTCTGAAGTGCAGCTACATGTAAATGCATTTTTGTCTTCAGCATCATATTTCTTTAAATATAGCTAACCCTTCTCTCTGAGGGAAATTCACTTAACCTTAAAAATGCCTATCTCCAATATAACTACACTTCCATTTGTCAGAGAAATTACACCCCTTTCTATTTTGCAACCAATTGCTACATTTTCCTGGTATTGTTTAACTGGTTTCCCCAAGCCTAATGTTTAAGGGTTCCTTTCCTATATATCTATGTCTGGAAAATTTTTCTGATTTTCTCATGTGTAAGAGAAAGATGTCCTAAGGAAAAGGACAACACAGCATTTCTTATCTTGGCCAAAAGAGCTTGCATGTATGGTTTAGCTGATTTTCAAGGCTATTTTCAGTAACTTATAAAGGGCAGTAGCTTTCACAACAAGAAGAACTAATATTTCTTCTGTTTGCAAGGTACTGCCCCTAAGCATGAAATGCTATGAATCCAATCCCAGAATTATACAATTATTGTTAAATACCATGAGAACTAATTGTGAAGTCTTCCCACTTGCTTTGATGGGAATTGAACTATGTTTCCAGCATGCTAACTGGCAGAGAGGCAAGATAAATGGTTTGGTGACTTTGATGACTTAAAGTTTCCAAAGGTTACTGTAGAGATTATATTTGTAGCTGTCATGGTTTGACACTGGCCAAATTCCAAGCACCCATGAAAATCATTTACTCACCCTCCCCTGCTATAGCTGAGCAGAGAAGAGAAAAANAACAAAAAAAAAAAAACCAAAAAAAAAAAAAAAAAAAAAAAAAAACACCACAACAAAGGTTTCATGAGTTGAGATAAGGACTGGGAGAAAACACACCACCAAGGGCAAAATAAAGTTAACTTAAAATTGCAAAGTGAATTTATTCCTAACAGAATTGGAGGAGGATAATGAGAAATAAAAAAATAAAAACAGCTCTTAAAAACACCTTCTCCCCACTCCCAGTCCCCTCCTCCCCCCTACCAACAGTGCAGGGAGAGTGGGTATGGGGGTTTGCTCAGTTCATCACCCAATGTTTTCTTTCACAACTGAGGGAAAGGAGTCTTTCCCTTTTGAGACCATGGGGTGCCTTCCCATGGGAGACAGTTCTCTGTGAACCTCTCCAGCCTGGGTCTATTCTTATGAGCAGCAGTCTCCCAAAATTGCTGCAGCATGGGTCTCTCTTCCACAGGGTACAGTACTCCAAGGAAAGGCTGTTCCAACCTCGAAGCAGGGCCCCTCTCTCCACCAGCTCTCTCACTGGATCAGAGCCTCTTCCAGGCATGCACCTGCTCCAGCATGGGCACATCCCCCATGGGCTGTGGGTGAATCTCTGCACCCCTATGGATCCCCACAGGCTGTGGGTGCATCTCTGCATCCCCCTTGAATTCCCATGGGCTGCAGGACCACAGCTGCTTCCTCATGGTCTCACCATGGCCTGCAGAGGAATCTCAGCTCTGGAGCCTGGAGCACCTCCTGCCCCTCCTTCTCCACTGACCTTGGTGTCTCCATTTTGTTTCCTTCTCATGCTCTCACCTCCTCCTCTTCTCTGAAGAAAAAAAACTGTGTGCGCCCCACTTTGTTTTAATTTTCTTCTTAAATATGTTGTCACAGAGGTATTACCAGCATCTCTAACTTGCCCAATTGTAGCCAGCAGCATGTCCACCTTCAGAGCCATCAGCCACTGGCTCTGCTGGACATGCTGGAAGCTTCCAGCAGCTGCTCACAGAAATCACCTCTGTGGCTCCCCCACTACCAAACACCAGGCTGTGCCAAACCAACACATTCCACCCCCAAAAAGAAGGCAATAAACAAAGATCTGTGTGAGCATGAGTTAAAGAGGAAAAAAAAAAGGTCAGCTTCTACTTCCCATCAGCGACTGGGAAGCAGGGCTTCAGCATGAGTGATGGTTCATCCAGAAGGCAAACACTGAAAACTCAAGAATGCCCCAACTTCCTCCTCTCTCCCTTAGCTAAAATATCTAAGCTGACATCATATGATGTGGAATATCTCTTTGGCTAATTTGGGTCAGCTGCCCTGGTTGTGTCCCCTCCCAGCCCTTTGATGTGGGGGAATGTCAGAGGGACAGAACTGCTTGGCAGTAGCCAAAGCTCTGGTGTGTTATCAACAGCCTGCCAGCTACCAATGCAAAGCACAGCACTGTGAGGGCTGTGAACTTTACCTCAGTCAGACCCAATATGGTATCACAAAAGTTTTTGTTTCTGGAATCAGAAGTGTAAAGAGAAGTACAAAGAAAAATAATGATTTTTTAGCTGACATTTAGGGGCAGCTGAAAAAATTCAGCTCACATGATATTGCTTAGAAATTGTTCTGTATTTGCTCACAAGACAACATGGACAAACTACACCATTTTAAGTCCTGGGCAGCCTTTAAGAGCTGACCAGTTCTCAAAACTGGCTTTGCCAGGAGGCCTGCCAGCCATCTCTATGCACCAAGAGAGGGCTCAGAATTCAAACCAGCTTGTTGGGTCTCTTTTTGTCTCCTCTAAAACACTTCTACGTCCAGTGACTTACAGGCAGATTTGCATGACTCCTGTCATGGAATAGGACTCATCCACCCTACTGTTTCTCCAGGGAATGCTTTACCACAACCATCAGACAAACAGCATATTAGCTACTGAGCCTGATATGTGAGTTAGGGGGTTTTGAAGAAAGAAAAGGTTTAGAAGGAGGCTCAGTTTCATTTTTCTTCTCACTATTAATCTTTGTCTCCTTTGGTACTTGGGCCAGACCTGAGCTTCAGCTCACTCTACACCGTGTCAGTGAGTCATAGAATCATGGAATATTCTAACTTAGCAGTCACCCACATGGATCATTGACTCCGCCTCTTAAGTGTATGGCCCATACAGTTACCAAAACCACAACCTTGACATTATTAACATCATGGTCTGACCAGCTGGGGTTGGTTCAGTCTTCATGCCTAAGATGATAAATTGGATGCAGTCATGTATCCAGCCTTAATAGTTAAATTCTTCTCTATCCATTGCATGTCCATTTAATTAAAGAATTAAGATTTAGATTTCTAGTTCAGTGCTTCCAGGACAATGTGAAATTTTAGCACTGCCCAAGGCTGAATTTTCTCTGTACTGAGCAAAAGCCACTTTTTGATGCCTGTTTAGTCTTTTTAAGGACATATGCATAGCTCCACAGCAGAAGTTATGCAAAATTCAAGCTTGGTAGACTTAGTATTATTTTGGAGATCCTTCTCAGTTTTGCTTTGCTCCAACAACTCTTATATCTGGGGATTTACTGGGTTTATTTAGGGAGGAAAAAAGCAAATACTCAGAAGTATCTTTTCCAGAAACCTCCTCATGCCCGTGCATTTTGACTAACATTAAAGTTATAAGGACTACATCTTGGTTAGTTACTGGGACAGGCCAAAAATTCACTCTGAATTGCTTTAGTAGGAAATTTAGATCTTGATACTGATTCAAAGGGGGATTCTTTATAAAACTGACTGTTATAAAAAATGATAAGTAAAATAAAACTGCATATACAAATTTAAAAATTAACAATAAATTTACCTAAAACAACAGGAGGAAGATTTTGCTTGTGACACAATCATAAAGAAACATTTGTGATTGCAGAGAATGAGGCTCACATTATGTCTGGAAATGTTTGAAGCTTTTCTATATGTCTCCTAGCCATGGCAAAAGAGTATCAATCTCAAAGTGATATCTACTGCAGAGTATTTATAATGTGTTAAGAAGTGTTTTTTGGTGGAGAAGCAGAAGCAGACTAGCATGAGAGTTGTGAGGTGGTTTAAAGGTGAGGTAACGTGGATATCTCTGGATAAACACTTAAAATGGAAAGATTATGCAAGCAGTCAGTCAGTCAGTTAAAAACAGCAAAACTGTATTTTTCCTTTGAATGTGTGGAATAAAGTCCATTTGGGAAATGAAAATGCTTCTGTATTTCAGGAATGACCATGCTATGTAGGTATGTATGGTGACGCTGCTAGCATAAAGCTGACGCAAGGTATTTCAGCACAGTGCACTAGGTTTGTAAAAGGCACTGCTGTGCTGACTGTTGTGAAGCACATTTTAGCTGAATCTGAGAAACAAGTAAACAGGTTAGACATTTGTTCACTCAACTCAGATTCTGACTAACCCAGGTCACTCCAAGGCTGGATGTGTGCTTAAAGCAGTGCCATTAGGTCAAAGTGAGAGCACTAGTAAGCAGGACAGGAGGCCATTGCACAGCCATGACCACTTGCAACATGCTGGTAAGCCAGCAATTGTTGCTCTGGGTTATTAACACTAGAGAAATCTGTGGGCAGTCACATTCAGCAAAGGTAAGGTGCTTTGTGTGATAAGAGCAGTAACCATAATGGCTGCTTCTACATGGCTAAAAGGGTAAAGCTTTCACTTTAATGAAACCTTTCTCATGAACCAACCAGTAGGCTGTAGGTATGGTTATCTGAGGAATGATATCTCTCTTCATAACCCAGTTTAATCCTTAGCCTAAATCCAGTCAGTATTTCCGGTAATGAATCTCCTAAAGCACAAAGCAAGGTCCAATCTCACAATCTGTTCTCCCTGAGAGAAGGATTTCAGGTCTAATCATCCTCAAAGCCAGTGCTGAGATCTCTGTACACAGATAGCTAGTGCTATGTCTAAATGCCTTAGTTTAACTATAACAATTTAATTATTTGGGGAATAACATATGGCTTATAAAGCTGAAAGAAAATGGATAAAATGTGCATATGTTCCTTGTTGTTACTCCAATAAATCATTGATACAGACAGAATAGCAGAAGCTGGGGAAAACGCTGCTCAGAGTTCTCATTACTCATATTGCCAAAACTCTGAATGGACTTGGGAGAAATTCCATGCCACCATTTCTCTAGCTGTGTAGTCCCACTATATCTGTCTCTTCTAGGGTCAGGTTTGCTGTCCCAATTTAAGTTTAACATGCTAAAGGCTAAGAATGTCTTTTATATCTCTCTCTATCTCTATCTCTATCTCTATCTCTATCTCTATCTCTATCTCTATCTCTACCTCTGTCTCTATCTCTCTATCTCTATCTCTATCTCTATCTCTATCTCTATCTCTATCTCGTCTAACTCTATATCATCTATATCATCTGTATCATCTATATCATCTCTATCATCTCTATCTCTATATCATCTATATCATCTATATCATCTATCTATATCTATATCTATATCTATATCTATCTATATCATCTATATCTATATCTATATCTATATCATCTATATCTATAGCTATATCTATCTATCTGTATCTGTGACTCATGTATTATTTTTGAGTATATTGAGGACATCTTGAAAGCAGTTGCACTCCTATATTTAGAAAACTGAAATAAAAGTTAAATGAGTATTTTTGATATCCACTACAAAATTTTCTCTTACAAAGACATTCTACTTGTCACTGAAGGTTACTGTTATGCTACATTCTTAACCCAGGAATGGAAATAATAATAAAAAATTTACATAGTTCCCTGAGGTTTTTCACTAGAAACAAGAAGGCTTCTTATAGCAATGGAGGCAGATCTGCTTGGGTTTGCAGCAGCCACTTTGAAGAAAAAAATTAAGGAAAATGAGAGAAGTAGCAGACAAAGAACAAGAGAATATCAATTAGTGGGAAGTAATGCCAGAAGTAGCTAGGGATAATTTGAGACTGAAGTGAGGTGATAGGCAAGTATTTGTGTTGTGACAGACTTTCTGGTTAAATTACGAACTTTTAGACCCTCAGAGATTAAGGTTTGGTCATAAATTATATAACCTTGATGCATTATGTTGATTGTAGCCAAGAAATTATTGATGTTAGTGCTAACAGCAGGTCTGATCTATTGACATATGAATGATTGCTGGCGATCTCTCGGTCACAGAAAGGATTTGTGTAAAAACCTATGGAGCTAAATTTCTCTTCTCTGGAAACAAAAGAAAGGCAGGCTGTTAAACTGACATCTACTGAAAAATGCCTTTTTGCTTTTTAGTAGGCATTTTATCTAGAAGACAACTAGACCATGTGTGGCAGCAGGCATGGATAAAGGCCAGTTTCATTCTGGAGAGAAGTAAAAATAATCTGCCCTTATACCTGTGGGCCAATTACATACAAGATGACACATTCAGGAAAATATTGGTTAATTCTCAGTTGAAGTGGAATTCAGGCTGTGAAAAACAAGGTTCACTTTCTTAGAAGAATTTATAAGTTTATTAAAAAATAAAAATTAGACAATTGGGACACAGCAAATAAAGCAAAAACAGTTTCTTGGCCAAGGGTATCTGGCCGAGGGTGCCTGGCAGCAAGCCAGCCAGCCCACGCCTTACCTCTCTAGATCCTTTGTTTTAAGGATCTCTGTGTTACATATTCATAGACCCTAATGCATGATTCAAACACTCTTTTTGGGTTATCATTTTCTTTGTTCAGTTTCAAGTCTCCCTCAGTCATTTTATCTGGTAGATTCATCTGGGGTGGCTCCACTCCGTCTGATATCATAGGTCCCATAAACTCTTCTCTCAAGATTTTGGTCTTCTCCATTTGGTTAAGACACTTGATAACAGAGGTTCAATAGCTTTGGTCAGCAAACTCTCTGCAGGAATGCAGGATGACTCTCCTTGTCTTCTGGTTTGGCCAGTTTAGATGTTACAAAGAAAAAACCTAGCCTTTTATTGTTAGCACTATGCTATGTTACAATCAGAAAATATACATCCATCACCTTTCTAAACTCTGTTAATAAAAGAAAATATAGTACAACTTTCCCACATCATACATATAGCATTCATCTCAATATTTGTGAAAAGCCAACTCCATAATACGCATTTATAACAAGGCTATATCACTTCTACATTAGAGCCTTAAGATGTGACTTAAGAATTGGTTCTCTGCTTGCAGAAATAGAGAATTTGTGACTATTTTGCAGTAGAGAGAGAGGTCAGCTGTGTGGAATAATATGGGCTGGAAGCCTGATTGCTGCAGAGCCTTGTTACTCTGTCCCAGGCACCTCTGCCAACCTCCTCTCGTGCCACAGCTGCTCTGCAGTACAAAGGAGCTCAATCAAGGGCTTAGCTGCTCACAGAGATCATGGGTTACCTTCTGCTGTTCTCCTTCAGGTTGTGATAGGTTGCAATCTCAGCCCAAATGATTCTTCACTACTGCGTCAAGACATGTAATTGTTCTTTAATTATTCATTCATGTAAAATTCATTAACACTTGAAGACTCTTTACATGGGCTACTCATCCTGGCTTCTGTTCTATGCCTTGAAGAGAAAAGGAAGTGTTTACCAATGAGAAAAACTGTGTATACGTCAAACAGAGGTTTTCAAAACAGGTATTAAGAACATTTCAGTGCCTCTGTGGGGCCAATCTGCTCTCTGTATCATGTTCCACTTTGACATGGGTTTGCTGTGAGGTACTGCTGTCTGGGGAAAAATCAAATCATGCTGTAAGGACAGCATCCAAAAGCTTTTCAAAATAAAAATACATGTCCTCTGAAGAGACTTGTAAGGTATGAGAAATGCAAACTGAAATTGTGCAATTGTTTCAGGAGTGCAGAAGGTGATGCTATGAAGGTTACTCTCATGACTTTTTTCTTCCTTTTAGCGAGCCCTCTAGAGCAGCTCATCCAAACTCACCCTGCTGAACATCTGTTTGTGAAACAAGTCTCTGACTAAATTACATGAAGAGAGTTGCAGACTTGGGACTACAGTTTTTACTGGCTTTAGTCCTTGTGTAGGCTGCCTGCCCTGTTGTGGGTGACATTTAGAAGCCCCAGACCAAATAATTGATATAATATTTAGAAGTGAGTACTGTGTCCTCTAGGCTTTAACAGTACACCCCAAATTTCTTCCAACTGGATGAGTATTCCCAAAAGGGAGAGATTATCCTTACTGCTGCATTAGGATGGAAACAGTAGGCCTCATGTTTGTGGAGAACACATGCAAATGAGCAGGAGAGGACACTGGAGAATTGTGTCATATTATCAGGACCCTTGACAAGCTTAAAAAACTGTAAGCAATTAAAGTATTTCTGCATTGATGTCAAGATTTTCCCAGACTACTTCTTTTGGGAAAGTTTTCCTAAAGGAGGTTCTGCATTATGTTTGTTTTCCCAGCACCTTGACAGGACAACCTCTTTATTCTGACAATCAGGCAAGTCTGATGTGGCTGATGTAGAGCAGAAAGAGCAAAGTGAAGTTTGAAGGACAAAACCAGAAACAAACACCAAATTAATCAACTACAGGAATGGACATACCTTCTTTGTCACATCATCTTTTGCATCTCAAATTGTAAATGTTTTACTTCTCATCACCATTGCCTTCAGGTTGAATCAATGCAGTGTGATCTCCATCAGGATCTTTTTTTATTCAAGAGTTCAAGACTTGTTCCTTGACTTTCCTGGACTGAAGAACTGAACTTTGCAAAAGCTGTTGTGAAAACTTAGAAGAAAAATAATTGACAGATAAAAAACCTCTTCCAGTCTATCTAAGTTTTCAATTTCGTCTTTTTCAGTATGTCTTTAATTAAATTCTGCCAGCTCCTTGGACCATGAGAATTACTAATTTTTAAATGCAAGAAATATTTCACAGAGAAAAATTCTATTAAGATTTCTAGACCTATTAGACCAGGAGCCAAATAGTCCTTTAATTTGGCATTAGGTATTTGCTATAAAAGTCATGACCATGGTAAACTTGTCTGGTATTAATGAGAATGTCTTGTGTTCCCACAGGGGAACCATTGCAATTCAGCAATAATTAATGTACCATTGCAGCAAAGTGTCAATGAAAGGTCATACTTTTTAGTGCTTGGCTTTTCAAAACAATTAAGCAATTAATAACTGTTCTCTAACCTCTGCTCAGCTAAATGTCTTTCTGACAAAAAAATGTTGTTTCTTTATATATTGTCAATCCTGTCAAATTATCTACCCATCCTCTAAGAATGAACATTTTTCTTGGGATTACAAAAGTCTCATACGGAAGAAGGTAATTGAAATTAACACACTAATAATTCAGACAGTAAATTTTGTTGTTAGGAGCTTTTGGTGGTCATATATAAAATAGTTATCCTTTATAAGGGCAGATAATATTAAGCCTATGAAGCTGAAGAACACTTTCTGTGTATTCTTTTATCCAGTTCTGCAAGTACTTACTTTTGAATGAATTTTTCTACTGTTTTGTACCATCTTTTACATAAGCATTTTTATCCAGTTAGTTATTACTAGTTTTATTTTAGCTGATCACTCCAGTTTCTACATTTGGACAGGATGAGAGTGTTCCTAAATGGGCATGAACAGCTACTTTTCACTTTAGTGTAGAGAATTGGAAGTGACAGTACAATTCTAACCACCATTTTCTATTCATAGCAGACAATTTTTGTCTTTGGGGAAGGTTTTTTGCATACCGTGAGAAATGCAGATTTGTCACCTTCCATGCATGTTTTGTTGCATACCACACAGCTGCAGCTGGAGGAGAAACTTTCTTGCGGCTCAATCAGAACTTAAAAAAATTATGCAAATTCCCACCAGGAACAACATGATGCTTTAGTATCAGGATCAAGCTGCCAATGAAAAAGCCTCTGTTTTCAAAAACACTGAGGCACAAGGTATTGGCTGGAGAGAAGACTGCTTAGCTTAAGAGCACTCGATCTGTAGGAAAGCTGTTTATGGAGCAATAACCACAGTTCTTGAACAGTTTATCCACTGAAGTAATTTCATGGTTGCTTAGCTTTTAATGAGTTAAAATGACTAACAGAACTAACCTGTGGAGGAAATCTGAGATCACTAGACCACGTTATTCTATAAATGGTCCTGACATACCTTGTAATTTATCTTAAAAAAAATAGATGTGCTTTTTATACAGAAAAGCCTCTCCTCTGGCAATACATTCACAAGCTTACCATTGTCTTCAAGGGTATTTTAGCATGGGCCATTTTACTGTTTTGGCATTCTTCCCCATTTCATGTATGAAATGTGTATCTGTCTGGAACAGAAAGTCAAAAGTTATCTGTCACTGGAGAGGTTTGGTGCAGCAGATGACTATGGAGTCCCAGACCTTTCTCTAGGCAAGTTATTATGTTTGAGGAAAGCTCTCCAGAATGAAGAATCTCTAACTGAATAAATTTTACTGCCACAGTTCAGATTTTAGAGTGAAGATAGGATTACCATGAAAAATTTTCCCTGCAGCACTTTTTCTGCCTGAGTAAATGCTATCTCCAATCCTCTCTGTTTCTGTCTGTGGCAAGGACATTCATGTAGTTGGATACCTCAGCCCCGTGCAATACCCAGCATTTGTACGGATATCTAACTGAGGAGGAATGGACAGAACATGCACTATAGAGGCATGCAAATATTTACTCAAACTATCAATGTGCTAGATCTTTCTACAAAATAAGGTTGATATTTATAGGACACCTGAGTCACTAGCAGTAATGCATGTAATTTGCCTAAGGTGAAAACACCTTTGCAAATTTGTGCTAATTTGATATGAATATATTGATGTTTTGAAAATATATTTTAATATATTCATGCATGGAGAACAGGCTCTTTCTCCTAAGTCCTTCACTAAGCATCCAGAATAATCTGAGAATTAGATATAGGTCTTAAGTTTAAGGTTGTCAATTGTGGTCTTTACACTGGGTTACCTGTACTTTGGGTAATATACTTTGTATATACAGGTATATATAAGGTATATAAGATATACATTTATATGAGTTTACCTGCTCATTTTCTCTTTGAAGCAGCAAGTAGCAGAGGCAGGACTTCTGGCTTTTCTTCTGTATTTCCTGCATTTGGGTTGTACGGCCAGGTTTTGGTAGCAGGGGCTAACGGGGTGTCTGCTGTCAGAAGCTGTCAGAAGCTGCCTCCATGTCTGGCACAGCTAGTGCCAGCTGGTTCCAGGACAGACCCACCACTGGACAAGGCCAAGGCAATCAGAAACCATGGTAGTACTTCTGTGGTAACATATTTAAGGGAAAAAACGGTTATTGCACAGATGTAATTGCGAACAGATGAGTAAAGTGAGAATGTGTGAGAGAAACAGCCCTGCAGACACCCAGGTCAGTGGAGGAGAGGCAGGAGCCACTCCAGGCACTGGAGCTGGGATTCCCCTCAGCCCCTGGTGCAGCCCATGGTGAAGCAGCTGTGCCCCTCAGCCCATGGAGGTCCATGGGGATGCAGAGATCCACCTGCAGCCCATGGAGGAGCCCCAGGCTGGAGCAGGTGGATTCCTGAGAGGAGGCTGTGACCCCCTGGGAGGCCCATGCTGGAACAGGCAGGGGCCTGCAGACCTGTAGGCAGAGGAGCCCAGGCTGGAACAGATCTCCTGGCAGGACTTGTGACCCTGTGGGGGACGCCCAGGAGCACCCTGTGGAACAGTGACCCATATCGGAGCAGCTTGTGGAGAATTGTTGCCCATGGGATGGACTCACACTGGAAAAGTTTATGGACAACAGTCTCCCATGGGTGGCACCCTGCAATGGAGAAGGGACTCTTCTCCCTGAGCAGAGAAACAACATGTGAGGAACTGACCATAAGCCCTCTTCCCAGTTTTTCTGTGTCACTGCAGGGGAGGATATATAGCCCAAGAAGTAGGTAGGGGTTGGGGAAAGGTGTTTTTATCTCAGTTCTCATTATCTTGCTCTGATTTTGTTGATAATTAATTCAATTAATATTCCAAGTTGATTCCGTTTTGCCCATGATGATATCTGGCAGTGCTCTCTCTCTGTCCTTATCTCAATTCATGGATTTTGTTTTCTCTCTCCTGTCCATCTCTAGAGGAAAGCAATAGAGCAGCTTTGCTGGGTGCTTGACATCCAGCCAGGGTCCACCCACTACATATGTGTACCTTAATTTCTACTTCCCATTTTCCATCTAGATGCTATGCTATGGAGTTAAGACTAATTTAAATTACCAACCTCTCCTGAAAGGAAAAAGAGGCAGGTGAACGAATTTATAGCCCATGTAACATGCATGCCAAGACTGTTCTATTCCTGTGCCACAGTTAANTGTTGATAATTAATTCAATTAATATTCCAAGTTGATTCCGTTTTGCCCATGATGATATCTGGCAGTGCTCTCTCTCTGTCCTTATCTCAATTCATGGATTTTGTTTTCTCTCTCCTGTCCATCTCTAGAGGAAAGCAATAGAGCAGCTTTGCTGGGTGCTTGACATCCAGCCAGGGTCCACCCACTACATATGTGTACCTTAATTTCTACTTCCCATTTTCCATCTAGATGCTATGCTATGGAGTTAAGACTAATTTAAATTACCAACCTCTCCTGAAAGGAAAAAGAGGCAGGTGAACGAATTTATAGCCCATGTAACATGCATGCCAAGACTGTTCTATTCCTGTGCCACAGTTAACCAATGTTTTGATCTGGTCACAAAATTAGCATATAATCTACTACTACAGCACTTTGCATACCTTCTAAATTTTGTTCATCTTTTCAGATTTCTGGATTTTAATATTTGATCTTTTTAGGAACTGTTAACTAACTTCCTAACATGATTTTTTTTTTTTTTTTTTTTTTTTTTTTTTTTTTTTTTAATTTTTTAGAATGAGTGTCCTAAAATATACTAGAGCACTGGTTTTATATTCAATATTACCTTGTTTATTGTACATGTCAAGTCAGTTACACAGCTTAGGCTAAAAAATGATTCAGCTGAAGGGAAAGGACAAGAAGTCTGCCTCAAGATTTTTGGTTCTCAAAGGATACTAGACAATCACATTTCTTTTCCCAACTGCTGAAGTTGGATTCTGGCTAATTATAGCCTGTGCAAGCCAGGAAGGAAAGGTTGGGTGGATAGATTTTTTGGACAGCTCCATCTAGGTTGGCTGAATTCAAGATTTGTTTGCTCAAAATTTTAAGTAATGGTTGCAGTTATTTATACCAAGAGTCATAAACCTCAAAATGTATCTGCCCTCTCAGTACTAGTGTTATATTATACTTGTGATGAGGTTTGCCCTTCCACCTTGTCTTGATAATCAGTATTGACTGGTGATGCAGGTGCCTGAATCTTGCTGTTTTTCACAGTTCAGGAGTGCCCAGAGCAGCCTTTGGACTGCTTTTTTTCAGTGAGGTAACAGAGAATGGATTCTGTTATGTTAACAAAGCAGTAGGAACACTTACATCTGTCATAGTTAATATATTGTCTCACTTGCCCATCTTCACAGGACCTAAATTTGTAAATCTGCCTTCTCAAGGGGTATAAAACCAACACTTGCAACAGTAGATGCTGGACAGGTGCAAACCCTGTTGATATTCGGTAAGGTGCTTTAATGGACAATAACCTAGCAGTCACACTTGACAAGCCTTAAGCCCCATTATGGGCATTTGTATACCAGGTATTCAAAATCTGTTGTTCTGCACAATGCATAAATGTTGCTATTTGTTTCTGCTGGTCTGCCAGTAGGAGTTTTTCTACATATAGGTTTATTTTCCAGTTTAAATGGATTTTCATCTGTCTCTTAGGGCTTTCACTCTAACATTTTGTGGTTCTGTTGGAAAGTTACTTTCTTCAGCAAATACCTATTTTCCTGATGTTTTTGCTTAACCATAGTTAATTTTACACAAAGAGAGATTTTTCTAAATGAGATGTGAATTCTGAATCTTTCTGACCATTTATTTGCTGACAGAAGGCAATTGTAACTTGCAGAAACTGGTCTGAAAGAGGCTAAGATTAGGCAGACAGCAGTCTCTTCTGATTACTATCCCTGCTTATCAGAGACACACAGAGTGTCTTAACCATCGGTAGCACCTCAGTCAACACTCTGACTATAATGATCTTCTTTCAAAGGGGAAAGCAGTTTTGAATGTTATTAACTTGGACTTCTTCATATTTTTAACAATCCTGGAAAAAGGAAGAGAAGTATTTATCTGATAGTAAAAATGGGAATAAATGCCTTTAATTACACTGCTGTAAAACAAAGGTGACATGACAGGGAGATGAGACTTCTGATTTTCCCTTTGTATTTCTTTGAACTTTTCTGGTTTTGGCTGATAGGTCACTGCACTGATGCTGGAGGTTCAAGGTGGAGATCTGCACATAAAATTGTACTAAGTGGAAATTATTTTTTCATACATTCTCTTTCATATACTGAGCACATGAATTTTACATATGCATGGAGACTGGAGTAGTGGAGAGTACCTGAAGAATATAAAGTAGTTCAGATGCATCCATAGTTGCAGACATGAGAACTGCAAGACTATTTTCTGCTGATAAAACAAACAAAGCAAACAATTTTGGCCTTCAGGAACAGTTACCTTGATGACTGTACTTCAATTAGCAATGGATGGCTCTCAGGCAGCTCTGAACCCACTTAAAAAGCAAAATTCTATGGGACGAGCCTGAAACTTTTTTTAGTTAATTATCTAATAGTAAGTTGTTAGGGGGAGGAAAGTGGGATGTAGGCTTTCAGCTGATGGCAAACATTTTATCAAAAATGTTTTTCCTATATTTTTGGTGGTTTAGGTAGGCTCAGAGACAATCTGAAATTAAAACTGGAGTTTTTAAACCTGAAATTTAAAAAGTTTTCAAGGTTTAAAATTCTTAATGTGTCAGAGTTTCACAGGAAAATGTGCTAATCAAGCCCACTTGTTCCCTTTGCCTTACACCTTTTTCTTAGGAGCAGCTGCTCCAAAAGCAAAGGTAGTAAGTTTACACAAATATGTATAAATTAGAGAATCATATTGGCATCACATATAATTAATAAAGAAATTATTGCAAGGGTCAGAGCTTCAATCTTCCCTTGGGATGTCTTTCTGGAGAAACTCTGAATTTAATCATCTGTCATAGGAACTGAAAAATCCTCTTCCTAAGAAGTGCAGGTGTGTTGTGGACTGGAACCAGATCTCAGTGGGAGAGTGGTTGTGCTGAACTTGATAGGGGTACAAATGCTTGAGCTTACTGGGACTGATTGGTAGGTGCCTCCTGGGGTACATTAGTGGAATTAGGTACATCTCAGAGCTATTTCAGTTCCTTTTTTGCCGGTGTTAATGGCATTTTAAGCTTATTGTAACTTAACTCAGAAACAGTTACAGAACTTTTCAAAGTGTCCTCTTTTTCTGTTTTTCCTCACAGCTCCACTTGAGATATAACAGGCTATTTAACAGTTTATTGTCCAGCTGATTTGCTTTGTGGTATTTTCTTACACTGATTTGAAGTCTCTAGCTTAAAATGGTAATTTGTAACAAAAATATGGAGCTAACCATCAATTTCCATAAATAGTTAGAAGTTCAAGTGTTAATGGTCATTGTATGTACACAAAAAAATGTGGTTTTCATCTCAAAATAATCTCAGTACTTGTTTTTCTTCAACAATGGGCAGTGAAACATAGTTAGAAATCTCTGGTGCCATGAAAAAATGCATATACCAAATTATAGTGGATTACCTTTTATTTAACCTACTTGATAATCTTGCTGTGCTGTAATGAAGTTAACAGAATTACTAAAAGATAAGTAATCAAGTAATAATGTAATATAAATAAGTAATGAAACCCTTGAAAACAATTAAGGAGAACTAGAGTGAATGGGTGTCAATAGAAGCTGGAAGTTTCTGCCCATTCTGTTTGCATTTATCACAGTTTCTATGCTTGAAATAAATTTGTATTTTTTCATTGAGAAATATTTTTTCACACTTCATACTTTTTTTACTTCAAGATTGACACCCATCACAGTTGTCAAGATTTTCAGCATTACAATGCAAACCTGTCCCAGGACTAAAGGGCTGAAATTCAATGCACAGAAGGTACCATGCCCCATTCTTGCTGCAGGAACAAGACTGGAACATTCATGGGTGCACTTTAACTGCTAGTTGTAGGTTGGTTGTGAATGCCCAGCCCACCATTTCTTATAAAAAATAGCAGGATACAAGTGTTTTTATGAATCCCCTTTTTCAAACTCAGTTACTTTTCAGACTTTTAAACTCTGCTGCTTTGGCAGCAAAACAGTATATTGAAGACAGAACTTTTGAGTGAACTGCATTTCCTAGCTGCAACAGATTATCTAAACCTAGTTGTCCATTCAGTTGTGGAAGATGCTGATGCAGGACTTGAGAGATTCTGATTTCCTTCAGACTCCTGACATCAGAAAATCAGTTTAGATTTTGTGATTCCATAACTAGGTCAGTGTGAAAAAACATAGTATTGATTCTTTCTAGGTGGGCAGACTAATATGTGAAAGTTTGACTCAGGAAATAATGTTGAGGGTTGAATTTG
>WEIU01016445.1:0-12330 GCA_013389925.1 Aegithalos caudatus
TGGGATGGGATCCGTGGGATGGGCAGCAGGGGGGGCAGGGGAAGGGCAGGGAGACGAACAGCACCAGAGTGGGGAGGGCGGAGAGAGGAGAGTGAAAGAGGAGCCTGGAACTGCCCCAGAACAGAGAGTGCTGAGAGCAGAGCCTAAAACAGGAGCCTGAAACAGAGCCCCAAAGCAAAGAATGCTGAGAACAGAGCCCAAAACAGAACCCTTAAACTGCCCCAAAATAGAGAGTGCTGAGAGAGGACAGTGAAATAGGAGCCTGAAACTGCCCCAGAACAGAATGCTGAGAGCAGATCCTGAAACTTCCCCAGAACATCCCAAAAGCAGAGAATGCTGAGCAGAGACTGAAAGAGGAGCCTAAAACAGCACCAGAATAGGGAGTGCTGAGAGGAGAGCCTGAAACAGGAGCCTGAAACAGAGCCCCAAAACAGAACCCTAAAACAGAACCCTAAAACAGAGCCCCAAAACAGAGAATGCTGAGAGCAGAGTCCTGAACAGAGCCCCAGAAGAGAGAACACCAAGAGCAGAGCCCCAAAACAGCCCCAAAGCAGAGGACACAGAGAGCAGAACCCCAAACCAGAACCTAGAACAGAGAATAGAGAGAGGAAAAGCCCCAAAGCAGAGCCCCAAAGCACAGAACCCCGTGTGGAACTCTGCCAAACCCCCCCTGTGTGTCACAGAGCACCTCCATGGACCAGGAATGTCCCCTGGGATCTTTTTTTGTCCCAGAAATTCTGCCCACTCTGCAGCTTCAGGAGCTCCCCCACCCCACAGGGTGTCCTGGCTGCAGTTTCTCCCAAAGAGCCCCCATCCTTTGGGAAGAATTCCCACACCTCTGCCTCGCTCTTGCTGGAGCCGGGAATTCCTCCCTGTCCATTCCCTGCCCTTATCCCTGGGGTGATTCCCTCTGGAATGTGCCCCAGCTGCTGGGAGCACAGGAGGATGCAGGGATCCCTGGCTGCTGTTCCCTCACATCCCTGCTCCTCCTCCTGCAGATGTGGATGAGTGCCAGGCCATCCCTGGCCTCTGCCAAGGTGGGAATTGCATCAACACCGTGGGATCCTACGAGTGCAAGTGCCCTGCAGGGCACAAACAGAGCGAGACCAGCCACAGGTGTGAAGGTAAGGGAGGCTCCACTTCCCAAGGTCCCATTTAAATCCCATTTTTTTTCCAAGGTAGAGATGGGACAGAGCTCCCATTCCAGGCTGGATCCACTTCCTCCCAGGAGTGTTCAAATCCTGGGGTTTTTTTTTTCAAGGTAGAGATGGAGCAGAGCTCCAATCCCAGGCTGGATCCACTACCAGGGGTGTTTAAATCCTGATGGGTTTTTTTCCAAGGTAGAGATGGGACAGAGCTCCCATTCCAGGCTGGATCCACTTCCTCCCAGGAGTGTTCAAATCCTGGGGTTTTTTTTTTCAAGGTAGAGATGGAGCAGAGCTCCAATCCCAGGCTGGATCCACTACCAGGGGTGTTTAAATCCTGATGGGTTTTTTTCCAAGGTAGAGATGGAGCAGAGCTCCCATCCCAGGCTGGATCCACTTCCCAGCCAGCCCTGCCAAAAGGGGTTTTTAATCTGCTTCCCAGAGGCCAGGAAATGAGGAATGAGCTTTGCCTGATCTCCCCTCAGCCCAGAAGGAAATGGTTTGGTTTGTTCACAGAGGGTTTTTTTTTAAGGATATTTTAATGGGAGCACAGATTGATGGCACAGGAGGGAGCTCTGGAAGGCTCAGCTCAGCTCCAAAGCTCTGCCAGGTTCTGAGCCTGGTCAAGCCTTGAAAACTCAACAACTTTTAATTTTAAGGCTCTTCCTTCGGGCTGTGAGGATTTAATCAGCGTGAAATGGGAATCCAGGCTGGCTGTGGGAGCTCAGGGAGAGCTCTGGAAGCCCCTGGAAGCTTCTGGAAGCCCCTGGAAGCTTCTGGAAGGCCCTGGAAGCTTCTGGAAGGCCCTGGATGGTGCCAGGTGGGATGAGATGATCCTTAAGGTCCTTCCAACCCAGACCATTCCAGGATTCTGTGCCCTGGGTTCAGGAAATCTTTCCCAGAGAGAGCTCCAGAGGTCAATCCCTGCTGGGGGATGGACATTCCTTCATCCCCAGGAAACATCTGTGTCTGAGCATCTTCCTGGGCAGGATGCCAGGAGACTTTCTCTAAAATCCTGACAGAATTCCTGCAGAGCTCCCACATCCAAGGATTGGAAGCAGGAGAATCCAAACCAGACCTTTTTTTTTGTGTCGGGTGAAGGAGCAGCTCCCTGAATCCAACGATATTCCAGGGATTTTGCCTGGCCAAGGTGGGAGCAGGGGGCAGCAGAAAGCTGCTTCTGCCTCTCCCACGCTGCCTGGGGAGCAGAGCACATCTGAAACTGGTTGAGCTGGAATCTCCTCCATCCCAGGATTAAACCAAATCCATTGTCGGGATCTGTCCTCCAGATGTGAGGGGCCTCCCGCTTCCCCCAGCGCCTGGAAGAGCAGCCCCACGTGGCCACAATCAGCTCCCCTTCCCTGTGCTGCCCAAAAAAAGGGACAATTCCAGCATTCCCAGGGGCTGCTGCGTCCCTGGGGTCACCAGCAGGACAGGAGGGCTTCCCTTGGGATCTGGGATCCTGCTGGGAATGAGGGATGGATCCCTCCTGGATCCCCAACAGGAGGGATGCTCCAAAGGTTTGAGGGCTCCTTTCCCAGCTGTGTCACCCCCACAGGGCCACCAGAAAGTGAGGAGGATCCCAGGAAAGTGGAATCACCTTTGGGATTCCCTAAAGAATTTGGGATTCTTTAGGGAAGCTCTCCCAATGAGGGAATCCTCACAAGAAGATTTGGGCCCCGAGCTCCCTGAAAATCTCCGAGTTTCCTGCCCCACTTTGATCCATCAGGAATTTGGTCCAGCAGATGGAGAATCAAATTCCTGAGCTTCCCATTCCTGCTGAAACTGCCCAGATCTCTGCCTTGCTCCAGGTGCTGCCCTCACTGAGCCCAGGATGCACAACCAGAGGATGGATTTGTTATCCAGGTGTGCTCCAGGCTCCGGATCCCAGCTCCGTTTTGGGTTCATTTTACAGCTGGGGAAAGGAGGGAATTCTCTGCTTCCCTCTCGTTTGCAGATTCCCCATCCAAGCCTGGCATCCAGGGAATATTTAAACCTGGATTAAACCTCTGGGAGATTTTCCAGGGCTTCCCAAGCTTTGTGCCTGGGGGGGATTCCTGGTGGGAAGTCAGGAGCTGGGATTGTGCTGGAGCCGGAGGTCAGAGCCCAGCTCGCTGATTAGCGATGTCCCCTCATTAGCGATGTCCCCTTCATTAACGCCACAATCCCCCGCAGCCTGGGGGGCACAGAGATAAGGGCGATGCCTCCTTATCTCCCAACACAACCCTTATCTCCTGACACACCTGGAATTCTTTTCCCGGAGGATAAAGACGCTTTTCCAGCTTTTTCCAACACCAGATATTCCACGCTGAGAACCGAGGCCCCCATCTCCCGATATTCCCTGGATTGAATCCTCAGCTCGAGCAGGAAAATGAATCCTTTTCCTCTCAGGGAATTGTGCAGCCCAGATTTGTACCTAAACCTCCTCCAAGTGCTCATCCCTGATGGATGGGGCACTTCCAGAGGGTGGCTCGCCTTATCCCATTGTCCATTGTATTCCGAGGAGCTCCGGGGATGATGAGAATTTCTGGCACTGCTCCTTTCCTGAGGGATCCGAGCAGGCTGGGAAACAGGGAAGTGCTGAGTTTAGGCAGAGGAGGGGTCGGGATTTAGGGATTTTGCTCCCTAAAAAAAAAAAAAACCAAACGCTGGAGACGAGGTCGGCTCGGGAAGCGCCGAAAATTTGAGTTTTTGCATAAAGATGAGCAAAGAGGGCAGGGCTTGGCAGGTTAGGGATGAATGAACCGATCCCACGCCTGGATTATGATGGAAAAATGGAAAAAAAACAACAAAAAAGCAGGATTTGTGGAGGTTTTAAGGGAATGAGAGCCTGGGGAGGAGGGCGGGTTTGGATCCAGCCGAGCTCTGAACCCGGCGGGAGGAAAATTGTTGGACACGAGGAAATTCCTGGTGCAAAGTGAAGAGAGGGAAGATCAAAGCTGAGCTGGGACACATCCCGAGCTGCTCCAGGGACCTGGACCCATAAATCACAGCCAGGAGGAGGCCGTGGCATCTTTAAATTATCCTGGAAGCAGCCGGAAAAACGGCACCGGAGGGAACAATTCCGTGCTGTGGAGTTCAGGGGGAATCACTGGCTGGACAAAGCTTTTCCTGCCATAATTCCAGGGTTTCCCTGCCAAGAATTTCACTTTTTAACAGCCCTTCCTGTGCTGCAGGACAAAGGCCAAGCTCTGCTATCAGTGAGGTAATGCCAGTGCCTCGTCCGGGATGCTTCCCAAAGGAACGTGTCCTGCATCCAAAACCCATCCAGGGTGATAAGAGAGAAATAAAAATCCGTGGAGAGACACCAGGAGAGGGAGGGGAAGGATCCAGGCGAGCTGTGTGCAATCCTCAGCCAGGATTTGCCCGGTTTTGGCCTCTCCAGGATTTTCTGCCAGAGGGAACAAACGCTGGGATTCCAAACCTTTCCTTTTTTCCTCACCCCTTGAGATGTGAGGTGCTCCTTATGTCCCCACAGGCCAGGCTTTTGTCACCAGGGCACAAAATCCTGAATTTCCTGACGTCCCTGCTCCAGAGGGAGCTCCCCAGAGTTTTCCGTGGGCTGATGGAACCCCACAACCACCTCACATTTCCATTTCCTCACAAAACCCCTCGGGAGAGCTCAGGTTTTGGCTCCACCCAGAGCTCATTTCCCTGGATTTGGGTGGTTTGGAGGTTCCATCCCCTCCTTTCTGGGTAGGGAGGGCAGCCAGTCCTCCCTGAGGGATCCCAAGGATCATTTTCTCCATCAGATCCTGAGGTTTTCAGCTCATGGCAAGGTTGGGCTTCCCACAGCTCTGTGGGATGAGCTCTGCAGCTCCAGCTCTTCCAGAGCCTCTGCAGCCTTTGGCTTTTCCAGCGTTTTCAACCTTTTAAGGACGAAACCAACTCCAAACCCATCCCAGCCAGTGGAGCCCGGCTCCAAAATCAACGTTTGCCTTGAATCCTGCCATTGTCTGAGCAGCAGAGCCCAGGATCCTGCCTTAATTCCCAACAGAAGGTCGGAAAATCCAGGCGGGAGCCAGGCTGGAGCTGGCAGCGTTCCCTGCCCGGCGCTGGGTGTTAATGAGAGGGGGAATGAACCCATCCCACCGGGACAGCTCTGCCTTGGAAAGCTCCAAAGAACCACGGCAAGGCTCACAAAGGGAAAATTGAGAAGGGAAAAATGTGGTGGGGAAGGAAGGGAAAGGACAACAAAGCCCCAGGGTTCGGGTTCCCCCAGCACAGGATGTGGAGTCCTGGAGGAATGGGAGTTTTTTTCCTGCTCCTCTTTTCCTCTCTCCCTGTTCCTGGGATTTTCAGTGAGGAGGGAAAACAGAGCTGCAGTTTGAGTGAGCCTCTGGAATTCCCGGCTTTTCCAGAGGGATGGGATTCATTGCTGGCCCTGGTGCCAGGGAGGCAGAGATCCCTCACAGCCCCCCAGGGCTGGGATCCTCCCCAGTGCCACACCGAGTTTTGGGCTGGGAAATTTTGTTTTTATTGTTTTTTGGGGTGGTTTTGTTTTTTTTTTTTGTTTTGTTGCTGTTGCTTTGGTTTTTTTTTTTTTTTTTGTGTGTGTGTGTGTTTTTGGGGTTTTTTGAGTGTTTTTCTTTTGTTTTGTTTTTGCTTTTGTTGCTGTTTTTTCTTTTGTTTGGTTTTTTGTTTTTTATTTGTTTTGTTTTTGGGTTTTTGTTTGTTTTGTTTTTGGGGTTTTTGTTTGTTTTGTTTTTGGGTTTTTGTTTTGTTTTTCCCCCAAAACAAACCTTTGCCTTCCTAAAACCCTTTTTTCCCTCCAGAGCTGTGCAAGCTGCAGCCCAGGGCAGGGCAGGGCTGGAATGACAGGGCAGGCTGGGGGATAAAATCTCTTTTTGGCTGCAGGGGCCAGGGTGGGAGGTGTTTTCTGCCCCCTGCCCTGTGAGTTCTGGGGGCTCCTCTGTCTGAGGGGTCCCCAAGGAGCCAGAGCAGCCCTGGGGGGGCTCAGGGCTGGGGCAGGATTGGAGAGTCCTAAAGGACCGAGCAGGGATTTGTCTTCCCCTCTTGACTGGAATGGGATCAGAGGATGGAATTGTGGAATATCCTGGGCTGGGAGGGATCTGAGTCCAAGCCATGACCCAGCATGGATCCCTGACCCCACAGCCGGGCAGGAACCAGGACCCCAAACCTCCCTGGTGGGGAGCTCTTCCCAGTGTCCATCCCCTCTTTCCAGTGTCCAACCTCTCCTTCCAATATCCAACCCCTCTTCCCAGTGTCCATCCCCTCTTCCCAGTGTCCAACCCCTCTTCCAATGTCCAACCTCTCCTTCCAATGTCCAACCTCTCCTTCCAATATCCAACCTCTCCTTTCAATATCCCAACCTCTCCTTCCAATGTCCAACCCCTCTTCCAATGTCCCACCCCTCTTCCCAGTGTCCAACCTCTCCTTCCAATATCCAACCTCTCCTTCCAATATCCCATCTCCTTTTCCAATATCCAACCCCTAACCCTTCTTCCCACAACCAACCCCTCTTCCAATATCCAACCCTTCTTCCAATGTCCAACCTCCCCTTCCAATATCCAACCTCTCCTTTCAATATCCCAACCCCTCTTCCAATATCCAACCCTTCTTCCAATGTCCAACCTCTCCTTCTAATATCCAACCTCTCCTTTCAATATCCCAACCCCTCTTCCAATATCCAACCCCTCTTCCAATCTCCAACCTCTCTCCCAATATCCCACCCCTCTTTCTGGCAAGGTTTTCCTGCTGTCCACCCTCAACTTCCCCTGAGACCCCCACGCATCCCTGGGAGAATTTTGGAGACCCTTTAAATCCTCCATCATCCCCTGCTCCCTCCCCCCGCTCTGTTTGGCCGGGGAAGGGCAGGTTTGGGATCCTCCCGGTGGGATTTGTGTCCCTTTGGCAGACGTGGACGAGTGCGGGGCCATCCCCGGGGTGTGCGACGGCGGCGACTGCACCAACACCGCGGGCAGCTACGTGTGCTCCTGCCCCCGGGGCTTCGCCAGCAGCCCCGACGGATCCCGCTGCCTCGGTGAGATGGAAAAACCGGGATCTGGGGCCGGGAATGTCCGCAGGGGGGAT
Organism: Aegithalos caudatus; assembly: GCA_013389925.1. Classification (NCBI taxonomy): domain Eukaryota; kingdom Metazoa; phylum Chordata; class Aves; order Passeriformes; family Aegithalidae; genus Aegithalos; species Aegithalos caudatus. Next base: position 7,200 of record WEIU01016445.1, read on the forward strand.
CTGGGCTCGCGGCATCTCGGGGGTGTTGGTGGGGATGGGTGGGAAATGTTTGTGCTGGTTGCTCTGTCCTGCTCCAGGTTGGATTCTCCTGATCTTTTTGCCTCTTCAGAATTTGTCCAGCCTAGAATTTGTCCATTCTTTCTCCCTCTCCAGAATTTGTCCAGCCTAGAATTTCTTCTTCTCCAGAATTTGTCCAGGTGCTCGTTGCTCTGTCCTGCTCCAGGAGGGATTCTCCTGCTCTTTCTGTCTCTTCAGAATTTGTCCAGCCTAGAATTTCTTCTTCTCCAGAATTTGTCCAGGTGCTCGTTGCTCTGTCCTGCTCCAGGAGGGATTCTCCTGCTCTTTCTGTCTCTTCAGAATTTGTCCAGCCTAGAATTTCTTCTTCTCCAGAATTTGTCCAGGTGCTCGTTGCTCTGTCCTGCTCCAGGATGGATTCTCCTGCTCTTTCTGTCTCTTCAGAATTTGTCCAGCCCAGAATTTGTTCATTCTTTCTCCCTCTCCAAACTTTGTCCACCCTGGAATTTCTCCCTCTCCAGAATTTGTCCATTCTTTTTGCCTTTCCAGAATTTTTCCATCCCAGAATTTCTCCCTCTCCAGGGTTTTTCCATCCCAGAATTTCTCCCTCTCCAGGGTTTTTCCATCCCAGAATTTCTCCCTCTCCAGAATTTGGGCTGGGAGGGGGCTCAGAGCTGGAAAGGGTTGACAAGGACATGAGGAGGAGGAGGAGGAGGAGGAGGAAGGTTGGGAGGATGTTGGACCCTGGTCTGAAAGCCCATTTGCCTTCAGGAAGATGAGGATGAGGAGATTTGGGATGAGGAATTCTCAGAGCACAGGCAGAGCTTGGTGCTGCAATGCAAAGTGTCAGGTGCAGCTTTCTGTGCAAATGAATCCAGAAAAAAAAAAAAAAAGAAAAGGATAATCAGCTCCAAATTCTTTTCTAGCCACGGATCCTGGAGCAGGATTAAATGTTTTAGTTCCAAGAGGAAAAAAAAATGTGGAGTGTGAGTAAAAACTAAAGCCCAAGTCCTCTTGTTTGGGAAACTGATAGATTTTAATGGGAATGGAATTTTTTTCCCTGCTGTTTCCCAGCCCCTGCCATGAGCCTGGAGGGGTGTGACAGCTCTGGGATGAGTCATGTGGACATTCCCCACTTCCCTTGAAACCAAGAGCTTCAAGAAACGAAAATACATAAAATTAGAAAGCCCAGATTTAAAAATAGTCCCGAGCTGATTTATCTGCAGTGGACTCTGACTGCACCAGGGCTGGCTCTGGGTGCTCCAGCCTTGCCTTGAGCTCCCTTTTTGGGACAGGCAGGGTTTGTTTTGGCAAAACCCACAGCTCCTGCTGGCCTGGGGCTGCCCTGGCACCCAAATTTTGCCAGCTCTGCTCCAGGGGGTTCTCAGGGCTTGTTTGGAGAGCCTGAGCTCCCAGGTTTGAGGTCCCAGGTTTAAAATCCCAGGTTTAAAATGCCAGGTTTGAGCTCCCAGGTTTAAAATCCCAGGTTTGAGCTCCCAGGTTTAAAATCCCAGGTTTGAGGTCCCAGGTTTAAAATCCCAGGTTTGAGCTCCCAGGTTTAAAATCCCAGGTTTAAAATCCCAGGTTTGAGCTCCAAGGTTTGAGGTCCCAGGTTTAAAATCCCAGGTTTGAGCTCCCAGGTTTGAGTTCCCAGGTTTAAAATCCCAGGTTTGAGGTCCCAGGTTTAAAATCCCAGGTTTGAGGTCCCAGGTTTAAAATCCCAGGTTTGAGCTCCGAGGTTTGAGGTCCCAGGTTTAAAATCCCAGGTTTGAGCTCCCAGGTTTAAAATCCCAGGTTTGAGTTCCCAGGTTTAAAATCCCAGGTTTGAGCTCCCAGGTTTAAAATGCCAGGTTTGAGTTCCCAGGTTTAAAATCCCAGGTTTGAGCTCCGAGGTTTGAGGTCCCAGGTTTAAAATCCCAGGTTTGAGCTCCGAGGTTTGAGGTCCCAGGTTTAAAATCCCAGGTTTGAGCTCCCAGGTTTACATTCCCAGGGAGCAGCTGGGAAAATGGAAAATGAAAAAAATAATCTGGGCACTTTTAAAGCATGGCCAGCCCCAGGAGAAGGGAGATTGTCACCCTGGGGGTGACCACAGAGATGTGAGGGGATTTAGGAGCCCCTGATCCATTCCCAGCAGAGCCAACACCTTTTTTATGGCTCTGCCATCATCTCCTGTAGTTTTTCCAGCTGGAGCAGCAACACCCAGAGCTGGAGCTGATCCCCAGTGCCAGGAGCTGCTTTCAGGGCCTGCCCAGCAGGAGAAAAACCCTCCTGGGCCAGAGGAACATTCCTGGAAGGATTCAAGCTGGATACACAAAGCCCAGCCTGGGCCATCAGGGGTTCCTGCAGCCCCCTCTGCTCCAGGGGGGGTTTAAATCCCACCCTGTCCCATCTGGGCTGCCAGGGATGCCTTGGGAAGGCTGAGCTGGAGCAGAGACTGGACAGAGATGGAGAATAAAGCAGATTTTTGTTAAAAGGCCTTTAGGGTACACCTTGGGTGGGGAGAGAGCCTGGGCAGGGCTGCACCCAAGGTGGACCCAAAATGGTCACAAAATGGTCACAAATTGGGCACAAAGAGGATCCAAAATGGTCACAAAATGGTCACAAAATGGTCACAAAATGGATCCAAAATGGATCCAAAATGGGCACAAAATGGGCACAAAGAGGATCCAAAATGGGCACAAAATGGTCACAAATTGGGCACAAAATGGATCCAAAATGGTGACAAAATGGTAACAAAATGGTCACAAAATGGTCACAAAATGGATCCAAAATGGATCCAAAATGGGCACAAAATGGGCACAAAGAGGATCCAAAATGGGCACAAAATGGTCACAAATTGGGCACAAAATGGATCCAAAATGGTGACAAAATGGTAACAAAATGGTCACAAAATGGTCACAAAATGGATCCAAAATGGATCCAAAATGGGCACAAAATGGGCACAAAGAGGATCCAAAATGGGCACAAAATGGTCACAAAATGGATCCAAAATGGATCCAAAATGGTGACAAAATGGTAACAAAATGGTCACAAAATGGTCACAAAATGGGCACAGGTCAGGAGGTCTCACACTTTGATCAGTTTTGATCCATTTGCACCTTGGGGTTTAATTGTCCCATTCCAGCTCCAGGTTCTGCAGTCCCATCCTTGTTCCTCCCTCCAGCCCCATCCCTGTTTGTGCTTTGGGGCTGGAAGTTGTCCTTGGATCCATCAGGACAAGGATTTGTTTTGTGTCCCTGCTGAGTGACCCTGACTGTGAGCTCAGAGCTGCACCCTGGGCACCACAGAACCTGAAAAAATCAAAGCTCAAACCCAAGGCAGCCCCAGGAGCTGCTCCAGCAGCTGAGGTGGGGGGGATCCGTGGATTTTCCTTGGTACAAAAGGTTCCTCTTCCACAGCAGCTGAAAAGAATAATTTTCAAATGAAGAGAAATGGCCTTTCAGTGTGTTCCCAGACGTGCACATGGTGTTCCTTCCCTCCCTGCCTGCAACTCAGCACTCCTGCACTGGCCTTTTGGAACTCTTTTTTTTTTTAAATTATTATTTATTTTCTTTTTTCTTTTTTTTCCCTGAGAGTGCAGCAAAGCTCTGAAGGGTTTGGGCTGTGCCTCTCCTCGGGCAGCATCAGCAAATTCAGAGCTTCCAATTCTGGGTCTGGCTGATCCTGGCCAAGCCCTGGGCTCAGAGAGGGTTGGGAATGTTTCACTGAGGGCTTTTTTTTTTTATCCACTTTGTTCTAAGGCAGAGGGAAAAGGGAATGTGAGGGTTGTGGGATGGTGGAATGGGCTGGGAGGGATCTCAGAGCCCAGCCAGGCGTGTGCAGGGACACCTCCCACCAGCCCAGTTTTGTGGGATTAGCTGTGCTGGATGTGCTCCTGCTTTTCCTGGGATCAGGACACAGCCCTGGGGTGGGTGCAGACCCCCCAGGTCCAGCCTGGAATCGCTCCAGTCCCCTCAGGATGAGCAGGACCAACTCCTCCCGGTGTTCTGCTGGACCTCGGCACCCCCCAGAGCCCTCTGGGCTCAGTCCCCACCTCGGAGCTCTCTTTAATCCCACCTGGAATTTCCCCTCCCCTCTGTCCTGCAGCATTTCCCGGCGTTTTGTGTGCCCGGCTGCCCTGGGACCCTTCTCCTCCCCTTCCCCAGGATTAGGAGCTGATCCAGCCTTGCTTTCAATCCCTGCTTTCAAACCCCCCCCCCTTTTCTCCAGCTCTGACTTTCTCTCTGCCGGTGTTTTGAGTGGATCAAATTCCCTGAAAGGAGCAATTCCTGCTGACTGCAGCTCTGGGCAGGGGTGGGGGACGTGCCTGGGGACGGAGCTGCTGCTCTGAGCTGGGGTCACTGTCCCCTGCGGGGTCCCCGAGCTGTGCTGGGAGCAGGGGTGCACCCACAGCCCACAGATCAAACAGCCCCGGGCAATTAATTCCAATGACATTCCCGGGAAGTGGCAGCCACATCCCGGGAGACTTTCCCCCTCATTAATTGACTTGAGAAAAAAAGCGAGGTGGGAGAGGAAGGAGGGGAGGATTCCAGGTTTTCCTGGAGGGGATTGGTGCCAGGTGGAGCCTGCGGGATGTGAGGGACCCTGAGTCCCCCGGGCCTTGGCCAGGAGCCACCAAACCCCCCCAGCAGGGCCCGGGGAGGGTCGGGGGGGTCGGGATGGGAGAGATTCCATCGGGAATGGGCCCTCAGGGGCTGCCTAGGAGGGTGGTGGTGGTGGTTCATTGTGACCGTGTGTCTTCTTCTTGTCCCTGTCCCATCCTTGTCCCTGTCCCTGTGTTCCTGTCCCTGTCCCATCCTTGTCCCTGTCCCTGTGTTCCTGTCCCTGTCCCATCCTTGTCCCTGTCCCTGTGTTCCTGTCCCTGTCCCATCCTTGTCCCTGTCCCTGTGTTCCTGTCCCTGTCCCATCCTTGTCCCTGTCCCTGTGTTCCTGTCCCTGTCCCATCCTTGGCCCTGTCCCTGTGTTCCTGTCCTTGTCCTTGTCACGTCCCATTCCCTTTCCCCCTCCTGTCCTCATCTGTGTCCCTGTCCCATCGCTGTCTCTCTCCTGTCCCCGTCCCTGTCCCATCCCTGTCCCATCCCTGTCCCTGTCCCTCTCCTGTCCCTGTTCCATTCCT
>WEIU01016445.1:51487-65103 GCA_013389925.1 Aegithalos caudatus
CACCAGGCCAGCCCCAGGGGACACTGGGCCAGCCCTGGGGACAGCGGGCCAGCCCCGGGGGACCCTGGGCCGGCCCCGGGGGTGGCCCTGCGTGCCACAGGTGACGAGTGACGCTGTGCCCCGCTCCCGGCGCAGACGTGGACGAGTGCTCGTCGCTGGTGGGGCAGGTGTGCAGGAACGGGCAGTGCATCAACAGCGTGGGCTCCTTCCAGTGCCTGTGCCAGGAGGGCTACGACCGCACCCCCGACGGCAAGAACTGCGTGGGTGAGTGACCGCTGCAGTGACCGCTGCAGTGACCACTGCAGTGACTGCTGCAGGGTCCGGTTCAGTGACCACTGCAGGGTCCAGTTCAATGTCCAATTCAGTGTTCACTCCAGGGTCCAGTTCAGTGTCCACTAAAGTGTCCACTCCAGTGTCCGGTTCAGTGTCTTCATCTCCAGTGTCCAGTTCAGTGTCCACTCCACTGTCCAGTTCAGTGTCTTCACCTCCATTGTCAGTTCAGTGTCCACTAAAGCGTCCACTCCAGTGTCCACTGCAGGGTCCACCCCAGGGTCCAGTTCTGTGTCCACTAAAGTGTCCACTCCAGTGTCCAGTTAATGTCCACTCCAGTGTCCAGTTCAGTGTCTTCACCTCCATTGTCCACCTTCAGTGCCCACTACAGTGTCCAATTAATGTCCACTTCAGTGTCCACTTCAGTGTCTAGTTCAATGTCCAGTTAATGTCCATTGCTGTGTCCAGTTCAGTGTCTTCATCTCCAGTGTCCACTCCAGTGTCCACTCCAGTGTTTTCACCTCCAGTGTCCACCTCCAGTGTCCACTCCAGTGTCCACTCCAGTGCCCAGGCTGCTCTGGCCCCAGCACTGGGATTCTCCCGAGGCACCCCCAGGTCCCCTGGAAGCCAAGCCTGGACACTGAACTTCCCCTGGAGTGTCAGGGACTTGTGTCCCCCTGGGGTTACAGTGGCTGGGGGGGTGACACTGTCCCCTCCCTGCTCCATCTGCTCCAGACCTGTCCTCTCCATGTGCTGGGACCTGCAGGAGAAAATCCTAAAATCCTACCAGGGATGCCCTGGCAATGTCTCCCAGTCACCTCCGGGTCCAGGCGCAGCCCGAGGTGCCCGGAGCAGAGCCCTGAGCCCACCCCTGGCTGTTTTTCCCCTCTCCAGACATCAACGAGTGCGTGAGCCTGCCCGGGACCTGCTCACCTGGCACCTGCCAGAACCTGGAGGGCTCCTTCCGCTGCATCTGCCCCCCGGGATACGAGGTGCAGAACGACAACTGCATCGGTGAGCTGGCCTCTGTGCCCCTCATCCCCAGCGCCTGGACACCCCAGCCTGTCCTTCCCGAGGGGTTCGGGGCACCGCGGGGGTGTCCCCACCCCCAAATCCCCGCTGGGAGCCGGGCAGGAGCGGCTCGGGTGGCACAGGAGGCTCGGGGATGCTGCTGTGCCCCTTTCTCCCCGCGGGAAGGTTGAAGGGGTGGGGGCCGTGCATCCCCCCCAAAAAACACCCCCCAAAACTTGTCCTGATGAGCTCTGGCTGTGTCCCTGCCTCTCCCAGACATCAACGAGTGCGAGGAGGAGCCCAACATTTGCCTTTTCGGGACGTGCACCAACACCCCCGGCAGCTTCCAGTGCGTGTGTCCGCCGGGCTTTGTGCTGTCCGACAACGGGCGCCGCTGCTTCGGTCAGTGCCGCCGCTCCGGGGAGGGAGGGAGCAGCATTCCCGGGAATGTCCCTGAGCCTGGAACCTCCCCGTTCTCTCGCAGACACCCGCCAGAGCTTCTGCTTCACTCGCTTCGACAACGGGAAGTGCTCGGTGCCCAAGGCGTTCAACACCACCAAGGCGCGGTGCTGCTGCAGCAAAATGCCCGGGGAGGGGTGGGGAGATCCCTGCGAGCTGTGCCCGCAGGAGGGGAACGGTAGGAACGGGAGAGGGGCGGGGGTGTCCCGGGGAGGGGCGGGACAGGGACGGGGCTGTCCCCATGGGACAGGGATGGGGGTGTACCCATGGGAGAGGGATGGCTGTGTCCCCAGGGGACAGGGATGGGGGTGTCCCCAGGGGACAGGGATAGGGGTGTCCCCAGGGGACAGGGATGGGGGTGACCCGGGGAGGAGCGGGACAGGGATGGGGGTGTCCCCATGGGAGATGTGTGTGTCCGCATGGGAGAAGGATGGGGGTGTCCCCATGGGAGCAGTGGGTGTGTCCCATGGGAGGTGGGTGTGTCCCATGGGAGCAGTGGCTGTGTCCCCGTGGGAGCAGTGGCTGTGTCCCCACGGGACAGGTTTGGATGTGTCCCCGTGGGAGCAGTGGCTGTGTCCCCATGGGAGCAGTGGCTGTGTCCCCATGGGAGCAGTGGCTGTGTCCCCGTGGGAGCAGTGGCTGTGTCCCCACGGGACTCCAGAAGCCCCCAGTGCCCGTTTCCCTGCTGGCAGCAGGATCCCTTCAGCACACTCCCCTTCCCTGTCTCTTGCAGTTGCCTTCCAGGAGCTGTGTCCCTACGGCCACGGGGCCATCCCGGGCCCGGGTGACACCCGGGAAGGTGAGGCTGCCTGGAGGGATGGGCAGAGCTTTGGGCTGGGGGGTTTGGCCCGGAATGGGGCAGACCTGGGCTGCAGGGTGGGATCCTGGGGGGAACACGGGACCGGGCACCCCCAAACCCCCACCGAACCAGGGCTTCATCCCTCAGCTCTGCCGAGGGAAACTCCCGGGATCACCTGAGCATCCCTCCCCTGTCTCTCCCGAGGGGACAGGGCTGCTTGTGGCCCTGTGACAGTTTCGCTTTCCCTTTCCAGACGTGAACGAGTGCTCGGAGAACCTGGGCGTGTGCATCAACGGCACCTGCATCAACACCGACGGCTCCTTCCGCTGCGAGTGCCCCTTCGGCTACAACCTGGACTACACCGGGGTCAACTGCGTGGGTGAGGCCCTGGGGGGGCCCTGGGGGGCTCTGGGGGTGCTCTGCTCCATCCCCATCACTCCAGAGGTGATGGATCCCTGTGTGCACGTGCAGGGAGGGAATTGCAGCTCCCCCGCCCCTTCCCTTCCAACCCGGTCCTGCTGGGGCGGTGGGAGTGCTCTGCAAGAGCCCAGCCCAGCCCTTCCCCACCCTCCTCCTCCTCCTCCTGACGCTGCTGTGCCCCCCAGACACGGACGAGTGCTCCATTGGCAATCCCTGTGGGAATGGCACCTGCACCAACGTGGTGGGAGGCTTCGAGTGCGCCTGCGACGAGGGCTTTGAGCCGGGGCCCATGATGACCTGTGAAGGTGACAACGGGGGGGACAATCCCTCCCTTCCCACCCCTCTGGGCTCTGTGGGACCCCCTGGTCCAGCCCCTTCATTCCCACCCCTCTGAGCTCTGTGGGACCCCTGGTCCAGCCCCTCCATTCCCATCACACTGAGCTCTGTGGGACCCCCTGGTCCAGGCCCTCCATTCCCACCCCTCTGAGCTCCCTGGGACCCCCTGGTCCAGCCCCTTCATTCCCACCCCTCTGAGCTCCCTGGGACCCCCTGGTCCAGCCCCTTCATTCCCACCCCTCTGGGCTGTGTGGGACCTCCTGGTCCCTGCCTGGTCCAGCCCCTCCATTCCTATCACACTGAGCTCCCTGGGACCCCCTGGTCCCTGCCTGGGCCAGCCCCCCATGGATGATGTGGAGAAGCTGGATGAGGCTCCTCTGCACCCTGGGCTCCTTCAGCTCCCTCTGGAGGCCTGGCTGAACACAGGAGCTGCCTCCCCAAGGACCAGCAGCCCCTTCCCATCAAATCTGCTGGGACACCGGGGGTCTGTCCCTCTGCAAGGGGAGCCCTTGGTGGAACAAAGCCCTGGTGGGCTGGATACCTGGGGAGGGTGGATGTGCCCTGGGGAGGGCCTGGCCCTGCTGAGGGCACCCAGGTGAGTTCTGTCCTGCCCTGTGCTCCCTGCAGACATCAACGAGTGCTCCCTGAACCCCCTGCTCTGCGCCTTCCGCTGCATCAACACCTTCGGCTCCTACGAGTGCACCTGCCCCTCTGGGTATGCCCTGAGGGAGGACAGGAGGATGTGCAGAGGTAAAATCCCTTCTGCAGCCACCAGGCCATGCCCCAAACTGGTCCCAGCCCCTGCACTTCCCAGCTGTGTGCAGGGAAGGTGGGAATTCTGTGCCTGCTTTTCTCACCGTCACCCACCTCGGCATCCTGGGAGGGTGGGGAGGTTCCCCAGAGCAGCTGTGGCTGCCCCTGGATCCCTGGAATCATCCAAAGCCAGGCTGGAACATGGCTTGGAGCTCCCTGGGGCAGTGGGAGGTGTCCCTGCCATGGCAGGGCTGGCACTGGATGAGGTTCCAACTCCCTTCCAGCCTAACTCATCCCGTGCTATTGTTTCACCTGCGTGGCAGCCAGGCAGGGGTGGATGGTGCAGGGCTGGCAGGCGGGGCTGGCAGGGCTCTGATGGCTCTGGTGGCTCTCCTTGCAGATCTGGATGAGTGTGCAGAGGGGCTGCACGACTGTGAGTCCCGGGGGATGCTCTGCAAGAACCTCATTGGCACCTTCATGTGCATCTGCCCCCCCGGCATGCAGCGCAGGCCCGACGGCGAGGGCTGCACAGGTACCCGGGCACCTGGGGGGCCCACAGAGCTTGGCCTTGCACCCTTCTGTATTTTACATCCCTTGTTTTACATCCTGCTTTGTTCTACATCCTTTGTTTTACATCCCTTTTTGTTTTACATCCCTTTTTGTTTTGCATGCTTCTGTGTCACATCCTTCTTTTACATCCTTCTTTGTTTTACATCCTTTATTTTACATCCTTCTTTGTTTTACATACTTTTTTGTTTTCCATCCTTCTGTATTTTCCATCCTTCATTATTTTCCATCCTCCTGTGTTTTCCATCCTTCTTTGTTTTACATCCTTCTGTATTTTACATCCTTTGTTTTACATCTTTCTTGGTCTTACATCCTTCTGTGTNGCCCGACGGCGAGGGCTGCACAGGTACCCGGGCACCTGGGGGGCCCACAGAGCTTGGCCTTGCACCCTTCTGTATTTTACATCCCTTGTTTTACATCCTGCTTTGTTCTACATCCTTTGTTTTACATCCCTTTTTGTTTTACATCCCTTTTTGTTTTGCATGCTTCTGTGTCACATCCTTCTTTTACATCCTTCTTTGTTTTACATACTTTTTTGTTTTCCATCCTTCTGTATTTTACACCCTTCATTATTTTCCATCCTTCTGTGTTTTCCATCCTTCTGTATTTTCCATCCTTCATTATTTTCCATCCTCCTGTGTTTTCCATCCTTCTTTGTTTTACATCCTTCTGTATTTTACATCCTTTGTTTTACATCTTTCTTGGTCTTACATCCTTCTGTGTGTTACATCCTTCTTTATTTTCCATCCTTCTTTGTTTTCCATCCTTCTTTGTTTTCCATCCTTCTGTGTTTTCCATCCTTGTGTATGTTACATCCTTCTGTGTTTTCCACCCTTCTTTGTTTTACATCCTTTATTTTCCATCCTTCTGTGTTTTCCATCCTTCTGTGTTTTACATCCTTGGGCTCCTCCCTGGGCTTTCCCACATGTCACAGCTTCCTGAGTGTCCCAGACACACAAAACCTCTGTCCTTCCCTGGATCTGTGTGTGTCACACCCCCAGGGTGTGAGTTTATCCGAGCAGCTTTTGGAATGGGTGGGAATGAACAACCCAGAGCTGCACGGGATGGAGACAGCTCCAATCCAATCCAAAATCCAATCCAAAATCCAATCCAATCCCAGCAGCAGCTTCCCAGCAAGGCAGGGAGGCTGAATTCTGGCCANCCCGCGGATGGCTGCAGGTTTTCCCTGGGATGGGTGCAGGTTTTCCCTGGGATGGGTGCAGGTTTTCCCTGGGATAGGTGCAGGTTTTCCTCAGGCCAGGTGCAGGTTCCTCCCAGCTGCCCTAAGACATGGAAGGGTGTCATTGCTGGACACCAAATAAAGATGCCTGACTCCAAAGGCAGAAGGACATCAGGAGGCTTTATTTACAATTTTCCAGCCTTTTTATAACATGCTGTGCTAAAAAGGCACATTATTGCTCCATAGGATTGACACCTCTCTAGTTCCATTGGTCAAGCTTAGAGAAACCCATGGGCACAGCTGTACAGGATTGCTTTGAGAAAAGAAATTATTTACAAGATTTCATCCTGACAGAAATCCTCCCAAAGAACGCTCAGCGAGCAGGCTAAAATTTCCCAAATTCAGGAAAATCAGGCTCACAGAATGGATCCCCAGGTGTTCCATGGGGGCTGTCCCGAGGCAGGGGGAGCTGGGCAGCTCTGTCCCGGGCTGAGCCGGGCTGTGTGTGCTGCCTCCCCGGCAGATGAGAACGAGTGCAGGACCAAACCCGGGATCTGCCCCAACGGGCGCTGCGTGAACACGGCCGGGAGTTACCGCTGTGACTGCAACGAGGGATTCGAAGTCAGCCCCTCGGGCACGGAGTGCATCGGTAATGCCTTCCCCGGGATGCTGCAGCCCCTGCCGGCAGCGCACGGAGCTGCCCGGGGGGAGCGGGAACGGGGAGAGGGAGCGGGGATGGAGGGGCAGGAGGCAGGGAATGGATGGGGTGGATTCCTCCCTGAGAGGGGCTGGCACGGGGTGTGCCCCTGGATGTGCCCCAGGGAATGGGTTCCTGCTGATGGATGGGGTGGATTCCTCCCTGTGAGGGGCTGGCACGGGGTGCCCCTGGATCCCTGGAAGTGCTCCAAGGATTGGGTTCCTGCTGATGGATGGGATTGATTCTTCCCTGTGAGGGGCTGGCACGGGGTGCCCCTGGATCCCTGGAAGTGCTCCAAGGATTGGGTTCCTGCTGATGGATGGGGTGTTGGGGTTGATTCCTCCCTGGGAGGGGCTGGCACAGGTGCCCAGAGCAGCTGTGGCTGCTCCTGGATCCCTGGAAGTATCCCAGGGAATGGGTTCCTGCTGATGGATGGGGTGGATTCCTCCCTGTGAGGGGCTGGCACGGGGTGCCCCTGGATCCCTGGAAGTGCTCCAAGGATTGGGTTCCTGCTGATGGATGGGATTGATTCTTCCCTGTGAGGGGCTGGCACGGGGTGCCCCTGGATCCCTGGAAGTATCCCAGGGAATGGGTTCCTGCTGATGGATGGGGTGGATTCCTCCCTGTGAGGGGCTGGGACGGGGTGCCCCTGGATCTCTGGAAGTGCCCCAGGGAATGGNCAAGGATTGGGTTCCTGCTGATGGATGGGGTGTTGGGGTTGATTCCTCCCTGGGAGGGGCTGGCACAGGTGCCCAGAGGAGCTGTGGCTGCTCCTGGATCCCTGGCAGTGCCCAAGGCCAGGCTTGGAGCAGCCTGGCACAGTGGGAGCTGTCCCTGCCATGGCTGGGCTGACACTGGCTGGGATTTAAGTCCCCTCCAACCCAAACCACCCCGGAATTCTTCACTCCCAAGCAGGAAATTTCCCCTCCCACCCCACCATCCCTGCTCCTTTCCCCCTGCTGCCACCACCACCTCACATCCCCCCATTTATTCCCTTTTCCACGCCCAGACACCCGCCAGGGCTTCTGCTTCACGGAGGTGCTGCAGACAATGTGCCAGATGTCCTCCACCAACCGTAACCTGGTCACCAAATCCGAGTGCTGCTGCAACAGTGGCAGGAGCTGGGGTCCCCAGTGCGAGCTGTGCCCCCTGCCTGGCACTGCCCACTACAAGAAAATGTGTCCCCACGGCCCTGGGTACTCCACGGATGGCAGAGGTCAGTGGGGCACCAAGGGAAGGTCACTCTGTGGGTCTGGGGTTTTTTATTTTTAGGTTGTAAAGGTTTTTTGGGCTGTTAGGTTGATGGTTTTCATGGCTTGGGAAAAAAATCTGTCTCTCAAGGGTGGTTCCTGTATATATCTGTTTTGTTTTTATAATATTTCTGGGCTCTCAATATCTATTTTGTTTCTATAATATTTCTGGGCTCTCGTGGTCACTTCTCTTCCAGGCTATTCCTCTTCCAGGTGTTGTTTTTTGTTATTAAACTAATGAAGGGAAGTGTTTTTACTGACCAATTCTATGTTTATTCAGTGCAGCACGTTATAAAAGGGCTGCACAAAAAGGCAAATAAAGCCCACAAAACTGTAAATAAACCCTTCTGATCTTTGTGCTAACTGCAATCAATTTACTTTATTTACAATTTATTTACAATTTTGCACGGCCCTTTTATAACATGCTGTGCTGAGGAGCTGTGTAATTGGTCAGTGAAGGAAACTGTTCTCTTCTTTGGTTAAATAATAGAAACAGGGTTGTGTGAGAGTGAACAAAACAGTTCTCTGGTTAAATAATAGAAACAGGGTTGTGTGAGAGCCTGGATGTGTTATGAAAAAAATAAAGATTTGTTTATATTTGCTGTCCTTGAGAGGAATGATGAAGAAGGGAAGAAGAAATCAGCTCCTACAGGCTGAAAACTTCACAGAATTAGAAAATCGGGGCAGGACAGAGCAGCTGTGGCCCTGACAGCTCCTCCCTCCCTCCCTCTGCAGACATCGATGAGTGCAAGGTGCTGCCCAACCTGTGCAGGAACGGGCAGTGCATCAACAGCATCGGCTCCTTCCGCTGCCACTGCCGCCTGGGATACACCCCCGACATCACGGGCACGGCCTGCCAGGGTGAGCAACACCAGGGGCTGCAAGATATTCCACCCCTGGCATCCTCCCCCCCGGGATTTAATCCCTCCTTTATCCGCCTTTCCCCTCGGGGGATGCTCCCTCCTCGCCGCGTTGTGGTTCTGGGTACCCCGCCCTTGTTTTGTGGTGCTGTGAGCCTCGGAGTCGTGGTTTAACTGCTTAAAACAATGAGTTCCTTGTGTTCCCTGAGTGCTGGGGAGGGTTGGGATCCTGAGCTGGAATCTGGGATTGTTTCAGGGGTTAAAATGCTTCTGGGAGATTGTTTCAGGGGTTAAAATGTTCCTGGGGGATTGATTCAGGGATTAAAATGTTCCTGGGGGATTGATTCAGGGGTTAAAATGGTGTTTTAACTCCTTAAAAAATGAGTTCCTTGTGTTCCCTGAGTGCTGGGGAGGGTTGGGATCCTGAGCTGGAATCTGGGAGTAGCTGGGTTCCAGCCTGAGCGCCCTGCTGGGGATCCAGATGTTGGCATGGAAGGCACCTCTGGAATCGCAGCTCTGTCTCTCTCTCTGCTGGATTTGTCCCGGATTTGTTGTCCTGGCTCAAACTCTTGGCTCTGCTCAGCTGCTTCCTACAGGGTGAAAATGGGGTTTTAATCCAGGAATACCAGGAATCCATGGGGATATCTCACCCCTGAGCCACAAAACCTGGGATCACCTTTGTCCAGGAGCCCCTGAGCGGGCTGGGAGGTGTGGGAAGGTGGCAAAACCTGATGTGTTTTATCCCTGGAGAGCAGATCTGGACGAGTGCAACCAGTCCCCAAAGCCCTGCAACTTCATCTGCAAGAACACCGAGGGCAGCTACCAGTGCTCCTGCCCCAGGGGCTACATCCTGCAGGAGGATGGCAAAATCTGCAAAGGTGTGGGGCCAGGAGGAGCAGCAGGGAACAGGGGACACAGGGGACAGGGCAGCCAGAGGTGGGAAAATGTCAGCAGGAAGGTGTGGGGAAAGGTGCCAGGCTGGGCTGGTGTGTGAGGGTTTCAGCCTTGAACGCTCCAGGTGTGTGACTTTGGGGGTTAAAATGTTCCTGGGGGTTGTTTCAGGGGTTAAAATGTTCCTGGGGTGTTGCTTCAGGGGTTAAAATGTTCCTGATGGTTGTTTCAGGGGTTAAAATGTTCCTGATGGTTGTTTCAGGGGTTAAAATGTTCCTGGTGGTTGTTTCAGGGGTTAAAATGTTCCTGGTGGTTGTTTCAGGGGTTAAAATGTTCCTGGGGTGTTGCTTCAGGGGTTAAAATGTTCCTGGGGATTGCTTCAGGGGTTAAAATGTTCCTGGGGGATTGTTTCAGGGGTTAAAATGTTCCTGGGGTGTTGTTTCAGGGGTTAAAATGTTCCTGGTGGTTGTTTCAGGGGTTAAAATGTTCCTGGTGGTTGTTTCAGGGGTTAAAATGTTCCTGGTGGTTGTTTCAGGGGTTAAAATGTTCCTGGTGGTTGTTTCAGGGGTTAAAATGTTCCTGGTGGTTGTTTCAGGGGTTAAAATGTTCCTGGTGGTTGTTTCAGGGGTTAAAATGTTCCTGGTGGTTGTTTCAGGGGTTAAAATGTTCCTGGTGGTTGTTTCAGGGGTTAAAATGTTCCTGGTGGTTGTTTCAGGGGTTAAAATGTTCCTGGTGGTTGTTTCAGGGGTTAAAATGTTCCTGGTGGTTGTTTCAGGGGTTAAAATGTTCCTGGTGGTTGTTTCAGGGGTTAAAATGTTCCTGGTGGTTGTTTCAGGGGTTAAAATGTTCCTGGTGGTTGTTTCAGGGGTTAAAATGTTCCTGGTGGTTGTTTCAGGGGTTAAAATGTTCCTGGTGGTTGTTTCAGGGGTTAAAATGTTCCTGGTGGTTGTTTCAGGGGTTAAAATGTTCCTGGTGGTTGTTTCAGGGGTTAAAATGTTCCTGGTGGTTGTTTCAGGGGTTAAAATGTTCCTGGGGGATTGTTTCAGGGGTTAAAATGTTCCTGGGGTGTTGCTTCAGGGGTTAAAATGTTCCTGGGGGATTGTTATTTGCAATTAATCAAGACTTTTTATAACATGCTGTGCTAAAAAGGCGCATTATTGATCCATAGGATTGACACCTCTCCGTTGGTTAAATAACAGAAATAGCAAACAACACCTGGGAGAGGGATTGCTATGGGAAATGAACATTGTTTACTTGGAAATGCTATGGGGAAAGGTGGTTATTTACACAAAGCTGTTTGGGAAAAGGAAAACTGTTGAAAAGTTTCCCTTGGGAAGAGCTGGCACTTCTCAAAAAGTTTCCCAAGCAATTCTCAGGCTTGGTGCCCACATTCCCAGGGCTGTCTCCATGCATCCACAGGGACCCTGAGGGCTCACAGCCCTCACTGAGACCTTTTCCTTGTCCCTTCAGACCTGGATGAATGTTCCACCAAGCAGCACAACTGCCAGTTCCTCTGTGTCAACGTCATCGGGGGCTTCAACTGCAAGTGCCCCCCTGGCTTCACCCAGCACCACTCATCCTGCATTGGTGAGTGCAGAATTCCTGCCCTGCACCTTCCCACGGAGCAGCTCCAGCTCAGGAGAGGCTTCCCAGCCCCCCAAAATCCTGGCTTTGAATTCCTGCCCTTCTCCAGACACCCTGGAAGTGTCTGCATTGCCCCTCTGCTGCTCACTCCTGTCACTGTTGGACGTAAAAAAAAAGATGAGGGGCTTCAAAATATTCCAGAAGGCAAAGAGCATAGAAAAAAAAGCTTTATTGTTTAATTTTTACTGCCTTTTATAAGGTGTTCTGATACAGACTGAATGAATAGGAATGACACCTCTCTAACCCCACTGGTTAAACTGGAGAAACAGCAAAGCTCCAGCTGGAGAAAGATTGTTTTGAGGTTGTTGTTTGCCAAGATTGTTTTCAGAAGAAGCTTTCTCGAGAAATTTTCCCTTAGGGGGAAAAAGATCAGCAGCTGCCAGCAGGCTGAAATCTCCCAGATGCAGAAATCCCATCCCTGAGGTGGCCGTGGGGCTGGACTCGCAGGAGGTCAGGGCTGGATGTCCTGGATGACCACAAAGCCCTGCTGGTGTTTTGCAGACAACAACGAGTGCACGGCTCAGCCCTCGCTGTGTGGAGCCAAGGGGCAGTGCCTCAACACCCCAGGCAGCTACAACTGCGAGTGCCAGAAGGGATTTTCCTTGGATAGCTCCGGGGTCAACTGTGAAGGTGGGGACTGGGGCTCCAGGGCTGCTCCCATGGGGGGGAATTCCTCTGAAGAGCCTCAGTTTGTCCTTGTTGGACATGAAATAAAGATGCTTGGCTCCAGTTCAAAGGCAGAAAAACATCAGGAGGATTTATTTACAATTTATCCAGCTATTTTATAATTTTATAACTATTTTATAGTTATTTTATAACATGCTGGGCTAAAAAGGCACATTATTAATCCATAGGATTGACACCTCTCCCTTTAGTTAAGGAACAGAAACAACACCTGGGAGAGGGGTTGTGATGAGAAAAATATTGTTTGTTTAGAGATGTTATGAGTTATTTACAGAAATTGTCCTGGAAAGGAAATTCTCCTAAGAAATCTTCCCTTGGGAAGAAAAATCAGGCACTGCCAGGCTGAAAACCTCTCAGAGTCAGGAATATCAGCCCCACACCAGCCCAGATGGGAATTGGAGGAGGGTTTGGCCAATGCCCCCAGGGACATGGTGGGATGGTTGGGGAGTGTGGGCAGGGCCAGGGATNAGGAGTGTCACGATATGACGCAGAAATGAAGGCACAGAACTCAGTGAGCTTGAAGGCAGGAAAAAGAGAGCAAGTTTATTTGCCACTTAGGTTTTATAGTTTTCCAGGGATTACCCCTGGATTGGATGGAGAAGTTACCACCTCTCTATCCACACTGGTAGGGACAAAAGTCCATCAAATGTGTCTCCTTGAGAAAGGAATGTGAGCATAGATTGTTTTCTTACAGAGTCCTTGAAAGGACTCCACTTCAACATATAAACACACAAAAAAGGACCTCAGAAAATCAGAAGATTTTAGAAACTCTCAGAAGGCTTTAGAAAATGTGGGTGACAGAGGAGGGTTTGGCCAATGCCCCCAGGGACAGGGTGGGATGGTTGGGGAGTGTGGGCAGGGCCAGGGATGGGCTGGATGATCCTTGGGGAAGGGAATGGTCCCGTGTCCCACCAGGAGAGCTCAGCCTGAGGCAGGGCAGACCTCACCTGCCTCAGGTGTGACAGCAGGGCCAGGCTGAGGCACAGGAGCAGCCTGGAGGCTCCCTGAGCTCACAGCAGGGATGGGGGACAGCGCCTGAGCTCCCTGCGTGTCCCTTGGGTGCAGATGTGGACGAGTGTGACGGGAACCACCGGTGCCAGCACGGCTGCCAGAACGTGCTCGGGGGCTACCGCTGCGGCTGCCCCCAGGGCTACGTGCAGCACTACCAGTGGAACCAGTGTGTGGGTGAGTGGGGACACGCCTGGGGGGTGTCCCCTGCTTGGGGGAGGTGTCCTCTGTCTGGGGGTGTCCTCTGTCTGGGGGGTGTCCCCTGCCTGGGGGTGTCCCCTGCCTGGGGGTGTCCTCTGCCTGGGGGGTGTCCTTTGTCTGGGGGGTGTCCTGCCTGGGGGGGGTGTCCTCTCTCTGGGGATGTCCTCTGTCTGGGGGTGTCCCCTGCCTGGGGGATGCATCCTATGGGTGTATCCTGTACCTGTGGGAGGGATCTCTGTGGGATGATCCAGCTAGGGGATGTGTCCNTGTCCCCTGCCTGGGGGGTGTCCTGCCTGGGGGGGGTGTCCTCTCTCTGGGGATGTCCTCTGTCTGGGGGTGTCCCCTGCCTGGGGGATGCATCCTATGGGTGTATCCTGTACCTGTGGGAGGGATCTCTGTGGGATGATCCAGCTAGGGGATGTGTCCTGTGGGGTGTATCCTATACCTATGGGAGAGATCCCATACCCTGTACCTGTGGGATGCACCCTGTACCTGTGGGGTGTATCCTGTACCCATGGGATGTATCCTGTACCCATGGGGTGCACCCTGTACCTGTGGGGTGTACCCTGTACCCATGGGGTGCACC
>WEIU01016446.1:523-12785 GCA_013389925.1 Aegithalos caudatus
CCCGACCTGGGACAAGAACATCTCAGCCAAACAGAAAAACTCCCTCCTCAATGGACAGTCTCTAGTGACCCAGGAACTGTGAAGTTGACCTTTAGAAAGAAAACACCTGCAAGTTAAAAGACAATTGTTACTACTTCAGATAATGACTCAGATGTTGTTACCTGCCCAGAGTTGTAATAGTGTTTAAGCATTACTAGTTGCAAGTTGTAACTGTTCTTACTTATTGCTACCCTCCCCCTTGAGAAACATAATCCCCAGAGCAAGGGCTAATTTTGTTCCCATAGGAAGTAAAGATACAATAAAAGTGCTTGGTAATACTATAAGTAGACCATCCAACACCTTTAAAGGCTGATCAATCTTATACAGAGAGAGAAAGAAAAAGGACTCCTTTTAGAGTGTGTGTCTTCCCTTGTAAGGGTAGCGCCTCAGGAGGCAAGGCCAGGTAGGCTGATCACCTGAAGATGGCCTATACCGTACTCCTGAGAGGAGTAGTACTAATGTTGTTAGGTTGGGCCTCCCGGGGAGACTTACCTGAACCGTGCAACAAGTGCTACCAGCCACTCTATCACGGAGAGGAGATGAGTTCTCTGCTGCAAGTACACGCTAACTTGAACCCGAGGTGTGTAAATTTTTCTCTGGCAGTGCCCTGCTGGGAAAATGGTAAGCAATACTGGATGATCAAAAACCTCGTGACATACCGACAGGTTGTTGGGAGAATGCCCTGTAAAACAAAATTGGCTGTGTTTTGAAAATAATACGAACCCGAATGGTTTGGTGGATTTGGTAAAAGAAAAAGAAATAATCCCTCCCCAAAATGAAGTTAACTGCTGGGTATGCGGGAATACCCAGATGACTGATATTTGGCCTTGGGAGGGCATTAGTCTTGGACCAGTGGAACTATTCCAGTAGAAACAAAGTAAGCCCGAACTCCCATCTGGAAAAATAAGGAACCAAGAACAATGGAACTTGCAAAATAAAGTAATAGGGGAAGAATGTATTCTGAGGAAGAGAAAGAGAGTTGGCACCCCAGTTAGCAATATGGCCTGCAAACACTACCTAGTAGTTGAGAATACAGTAACTAAGTGGGTTCCCAGAGAACCATTGACATACTGGTCTATAACAAAAAAAAAAGAATTTGGCTGTAGTTTCCACAAAGGTTACCAATTATATGAGTGTATAGGTGGGAAAATAAACCCCTTATGTGCGATAAGGGAGGTATCTAAGTTTTGGGAACTCTCCTTAGTAACAAATGATACATTTTGGGCTGGACCTAGACATTTATTCTGGAATACTGCATATACAAAATTCCCGGGGAACTGGGTAGGTAGCTGAACTATTGGGGTGATGAAGCCTGCCTTTTTCCTTCTACCGAAAGAGTCCAGGTCAACTCTAGGAATACCACTGTATAATAATTTGAAAAAAGTCAAGATAGATCTAAAAGAGACACTACTCAAATGAGAAAAACTAAAATTGGAAAAGAAAAGTTTGGACAACAGAAGAAATTGTTAAGATATATGGGCCAGCCAGCCACCTGGGCCCAAGATAGGTCCTGGGGATACAGGACCCCAATCTATATGCTAAATAGAATAATCAGATTGCAAACAGACTTAGAAATAATCTCAAACAAAACCGCCCTAGCCCTTGACCACCTTAGTGATCAGCTGACCCAGACTTGATCGGAGATTTATCAAATAAGGCTAACAGTAGTCAAGAATATATCTAGAGAAATCAGGAAAAGGTACCAGCAGTGGACTCCTTTAGTTGATACTAGCTGGTGGGATGAATTCTGGTCCTGGAAGGGGAAATGGTGGGAGAAGGCAGCCTTCATCACTGTATATGCAGTCACTGGGTTGATTTTCTTATCTTGTTTACTCCCTTGTTTAATTCAGCTAATTACCTTGACTGACAAAGCAGGCCTGATGACTTCCAGAGAAAAAAGGAAAGTACTGACCTTAAAAAACTCAGAACGTGGAAGTGCCAAAAAAATCTATGTAAAGTTCCAAAAATTAAGGGAAATCTATGCCCAAGATCCTGAAACAGCCAATTGATGCGGGCTTAGAGCCCAATCAAAGAATTAGAGGGGGTATTGTAGTGGATAAGTGAGATTAGTTATTCCCTTAGTTGATTGAAGTCCTGAGCATGATGTTGCCCCCCCCGCACCNNNNATGATGTTACCCCCCCCCCAGTTGTTGTTTACCCCTTCACCTGCTATCTCTTACCGGACTCCCCGACGTGACCTGCCGCTGGCCAGCACCAGCTATGACAACGCGGTGCAGCTGTATCACGAGGACGAGGACAACTGGCTGTGCTGTGCCAACCTGGAGGGACACAACGGCACCGTGTGTGCAGTGCCCTGGGATCACTTGGGCTGGTGCCTCTGACTTTTGTGGGTTTAAGCTAGTTATTTCTGTATCACTGCATTTAATGTAATCTTTCTATTGTAACTCCAAATTGAAATCTCTCACAAGTTATTTATGTGGAGTTCATTTCTCCTGCTGGTTTACTTTGAAACTAGTACAGCATTTAAATACTTTAATGACCTTTACTGAGGGAAAAGGTTTGTCTCTTGGCCATGCTGTCCTTCAAAGTACTGGTCATATGAGTTCCTTCCTTTCCATGCAATCTGTAAGAGCCAAAAGAGGACCATCCGAGCTGCCCTGGACCTCATCCTTTACCTCACTCGTCCTTTCTTGATGTCAGCAATGTGGATCTCCATCCACAAAGATAATATGGAGGGTACACAGTGTAGGCCATAGATAGTAAGCTTTAGTCCTTTCCTGGCTCCGTGGTCATCATCCCACACAAGTCAACAAAGGAAAACCTTGTGGTTGGTGTCTACTATAGGCCACTCAATAAAGAGGAGGTGGTTGGCATAAGAAATCAGGCAAGGAGCCTGATTGGGCAGAAGCCCAACATGGCTTCAAAACAGTTCTCTTCTGGTTGAGCTGAAGCACAAGGAGAAAATTCATAGGTAGTAGAAGCAGGCATGTGCCTCCTGGGAAGAATCTAAAACATGCCTCCCAGGTTTGTAGGGATGATATCAGAAAAGCTGACGCACAGCTGGAGCTGAATTTGGAAGAAGATGTAAAAACTCATAAGATAGGCTTCCAGAGGGGCAGTTGTGATGAATGCGTGAAGTTGAATTATTCCCCTGGTAATTTTACGTTCTGAAAATTATGTTAACGCTCCCCCCTCAGTTGTTTACCTTTTTCACCTGTTGTCCCTCACCGAACTCTGACTACCTGATGCCGGAGGCAGCAGCGCAGTGCCGCAGCGGAGCTGTGGTGCTGTGGGGTCAGGACGGCGGCCACCCTGGCGGCGGAGCCACGGGGTGGCGGGGACAGTGGCCCTCACGCCAGAAGCAGTGACATGCAGCAGGGACGGCAGAGACGGCGGCCACCCCCCATGCCAGAGGCCGTGATGCAGCAAGGCAGAGTTGCAGAGATAGCGGCCGTGCTAGACAGACGCGGCGCCGTAGGGACTGCTGGCCACCCCAAGAAGACGCGGCAGTGAAGCAGCTGTGCCACGTCTGGGGACGCCGAGCCAGCAGCCTGTGTCCTGCTGAGGCAGTCGCACCTCGTGCTTGTCACGCGTTGGAAAAGCAGCAGCGCGGGTGTGCCACGCCTAGGGGAGTCCGAGCCAGCACATTGTGTCCTGCGGCAGCGGCCACACCTCGTGTCCCATGTGTGTGGCCACGCAGTGACNTCGAAAACCAACTTCGAGTGATTCCTGTAAGGTTGGAAGTCCTGGCTGAGCCTACAGCGCTCCCTAGTGAGAAGAGCTGCATACCTCCTCCTCCGAGTCGTCCTTGGGAACCATGGCGGCGTGTGCACGTCGACCTGNTTAAACCAGTTGTTGTATCTCTCACCATGACCTTCAAGAACAGCCTCAGAGAGCAGGACTCCTAGACAACAAGCCAAACGGGTGATTCCCGTGAGATTGGAAGTCCCGGCTCTGCCTACAGCACACCCTAGTAGGCAGAGCTGCATACCTCCTCCTCAGAGTCGTCCTTGGGAGCCACGGCAGCGTGTGCAAGACGACCCGTCAGGCCCCCCCCCGAGCTGAACACTAATAAAGGCTTTATTAAAAGGAGAAGAAGGTCTCTTGGCCTGTTTATAACACAGCGGTCAGAAAAAGAAGTCTAAAGACACCACGCCCATCCTCCCCTCTTCTCCCACTGGTAAATAATCCAGGGTGTCTAGTGAAAAGCATCATGGAGACTGCTGTTTTACTCCATTTTAACTGGCATGGTTACTGAACCTCTTGAGACCCTGAACTTCAAGGCAGGGACTGGGAGAACAAAGTCCCTCCCAACATTGGAAATTATCTATTTTGAGACCAGCTGAGGTGTCTGAACATACACAAGTCCTGTACCCTGAGGAGGCGCAACCCCATGCACCAGTACATGCTGGAGGCCAATTGGCTGGAAAGCATCTTTGCAAAATAGGACAATGTGCCCTTGCCGCAAAGGCGGCCAAGGATATACTTAGCCCAACACAGAGGAAAGCAGCATTTATATGTTACAAGACAGTTGTGTGGACCATTCAAGGTGTTCACTGTTGCCAGGGCTGCAGGGCTCCACAGACCACCCTTGGGCAGCTTTGAGGGCACTGCCTATTTTTCTAAAAGCCTCCTATCCAGCTTAACGCAAATCCTATTGTCTTGAGCTCCCAAGTCAGCAGTGCCAAACTCACGCTTTGTATTTTATTTGCTTCCAGGAGACGTGCAGCTTAGAAACATCTGCAATGGAAGTGGGGCTTTCAGCAAACAGTGTAGAGCAACTTCTGTTGGTTTTTCAAAATGTCCTAAGAAGTTAAGGCCAGGCCAGGCCTGCCCTGCCCTGGCCAAAGCAGTCATTTGACTGGAGGGAGCATCACCAAAAAGGCACAGGCATCTTTGGGATAGGCAACCACTGAGCCCCGGCAGGCAGCAGCTCAAAAAGGGCGGACTGCCCAAAGGGGCGGAGACCAGTGAAAATGACAGATGAAGCAGCGAATCGAGATGCGGGATTGGCCGGCGGTGATCCGTTGGCCCAATGGGAGCTGCAGAGGGCATGGCGGAGTGGAGGAAGTGCGGGGGTGACAACGGGTGTTGTTCTTTGATGAGAGTATCGGGGTGCTTGCTTCTTGTTCTGCTGGTGCCACTACTGTCTTTGGAAAGATCATCGGCAAGGTGTTTCCTTGGTATCATCAGCAAAGACGACGAGGAATTAGTCGCAGCTTTGTTCTCTGCTGGGTTCCTCTTCCATTCCACTTCCTCCCCTCCTCCTCTTGTGCTTTTGGGCATCTGAGCCAAGGACACCACGTGCACACCGCCTGGGAGTGTGGCAGGTCGGGGGCCGGTAGTGCTGCTGAGCGTGGGTGGATGGACGGGTAGACGGGTCCTCTCTGGGTTGTGGCAGGCTCTACTGCACCATCCCCTAAGCTTGTTCTGTGCCGCAATCCCACCCCTCCTGCTGCTGTGGGCGTAACCGGGTTGCTGGTGTTGTACAGACTCGCCTCACATCCCACCCCCACCGTGTTGTGTGCGCCCATAGAGAAGGACCTCTGACGGTGACTTGGTCTCAATACGTCTCCTAACAGCATCGATGAGCTTTCGCAGCTTGGCTGTGCTAGGCTTTGGTTCTGAACCCCCAAACTGAATTATGAGGGCAAGGAATTACATCTTTCTCTAATTTTTCTTAAAAAAGAAAAAAAATTACAAAGTGGTCATCCTGCAGGCTGCAATAGCTTTCCAGAACTCGTTTCTGTGGGGAAGTAAGACCGTGCTAACAACATGCTTGCAAGGGTCACGAGTGTTGGTACTGGAAACTAGAGTGAGCGGCTTAGACCGGGGCGGGGAAACAATGCAGCCGTTGCCTGCGCGATGATAACTTTAAGGTAATATCCCATACGATTTAGTTATTAAAATGCGGAAAGCTAGCAGTTAGGGATTCCTTCTGGTTTTGAAGGTAGGGTTTGCATGCAGTATAGTAGACAGACTGGTCCTATGCGCTTGCAGGCTTCCTGTCATTATGCGTGTGTTCGATACTTGAGCTCCCTGTCCTGTGGGAAATGAATGGCCACTGCTCTTCCACTTCGCTAGACTCTTTGCTGATTCAGTTAAGCCATTTGTCTCCAGTCTCTGCGTGGACCACATCCAATAGAAAAACTGCTTAGGAAAGAATCAGCCTGAACTAAAACGTGCTGGAGGTTGTTAATTGCAAGTAGTGGCCTGTCTCCTTCCCCCGTGGTCTTGCATGACGAATCCCACTTCTGGAGGGGGCTCTGTAAATATGTTGTGTTTTGGGTAGAGAAAGCATAATAATCATGCAAGAAAAATCCATGTTCTGGCTTGTGTTTGGGGTATCTGGTAATCTGCTTCTGTAGGAGTTTATTATGGTACATGGGTTTGCTTAAGCTGTTGCCTTTCTCTGAAGCTGGTTATGTTTTGCTGTTTACTCTCCCTCCAGTACCATGTGTTCCATGATCTTTCACCCCAAGCTGGGATGGTTTTTCCAGTCGTGCTTAAGCAGCCAATTATCGAGTTGTCTGAAGCAGGAGATTCTGGTGAATCTGTAAGTACTGTGGGAGTTTTCTATATGCTAAACTGTACCTGTTATTATTTATGTACTAGACTGTTTCCCTTCCCCCCTCTTTCACTCTTCATAGGGCACAGTAGGCTACTTGGGGTTTTGTGGCGCTATAATCTTTTGCTCTAGCTTGTAATAGAGTTGAGCATTTTGACTCAAAGCAGTGCTATAAATCAGTGCTCATCCCCAGGTATGTAGCTCTGGTCCAAAATTAAGTGTTTTTTTGGAGTGCAGTCTCTCTCTTACTGTCATGGTTTAGAGCAAGACTAGTAGTTCTTCTGACATGCGGAAGATGGCTTGGAGTTTTTGGCAGGTCAGGGACAAGGAAGGACAAAGCTGGTTGACAGGTGCTGGATGCTTTGCTTTTAGCTATGAAAGTCAAGTTCAAAGACTTTATAAACCCATGCAAAAGGCAGACTAAAGTTTATTTTCCAGCAGGTTTGGTTATGTTGCCTGAAGACACAGTGGGGGCTTTAACCCGGAGACAGTGTCAGCTTCTGTGGCTGTTTTGTAGTCCTTTGCTGTCCATCCTGAGAAAAATTGCTTAGCTCTCTTTTGCCCCTGTAGTGTACAGAATATGACTTGGTAGCTTTGCTTGAAAATCACCACTTGTGAGCAGGTGGACACCCCATAATTTAAAGTGCAATGGTTGAATTACTAGGAGTTGGCTAGCTGCTTTCTCTGGGTGGTTCTCTGCTCTCCCTTCCCTTCCTGCCCTCTGCCTTTTTTGCTCTTTTTTTTTTTTTTTCCAATTTTTTGGAGGGTTTGTACTTCCTTCTCCAGCTTCTTGGGCATGTAATGATTGCTGGCAAGAAGTGCGTTGCTCACCTGGGCCTCACCAATGGATTCTGGATGGTTGTGGATGAAGGGCCTGAGGGTGGGCAGTCTGTCTATTGCATACATCTACCCGTTCTGGGTGGCCATCAGTTCAACTGGCCAGCTGGCTTAGACTTTTGCACCACAAGATTTGCTGCATGTGTACAAATAGCCACTGAGTGTATTTTGTCTGTTGCCTGTCAATCTAAGCACTTTTAATGTGTAATTTTTTTGCCGTGTGTCTCTGGAAGGTAATAAAAGCTTTGAGCAGCAGCTGCACAAGATACTTCTGTAATAGGGATATCACCTCTGTCTTGCGCGTCTTACTGAGAGGAAGTAGTTCTGCAAGTTGAAACGGTGTCTCCCTGGAATGCATGTGGAATGTTTCAGCCTGTTAAGAGTGTTCCATAGATAGTGATTTGCCTGTTCATTTGAAGCCTGATTCTGGAAGCACTTAGCGGTCTCCCGGAAGCATTTAGCAGTCTCCCGCATCTTGTGGGAAGCAAATTTTTAGCTCTGATGGTGGTATGACAACATACAGAAAGCCCATGTAGTCTGCTGCTAAAACTTTAAAATACAGTGTATGTGAGGCTACAGGCATGCTTTCCAAGGGTGGTTTCAGCACAATAAAATGTATTGGAAACACCTGCTGCTTTATTAATAGGTGTGTGATAAGGTTGGTTGATATCCATTTTCTGGTGAGGAGGGACATAGTAGGAGAAAACAATGAGTCTGACTGGCAGCTGTGGTGCTTCCATAGCACAGTGGAATCTCTCTTGTCAATTTGGGTCAGCTTTCCTGGCTCAGTCCTCTCCAAAACCTCTTGCCCACCCCCAGCTTACTGGACTTTGTGGGTGGGGGTGTTTGGAGTGACTGCCTCCATGCTGTCATAGGAGTGCTTCACAGTAGCTAAAACAGTGATGTCTTATAAACACCTTTCTATCTACAACTGCAAAGCAGAGCACTATGAGGGCTACTATGAGGAAAGTTGCCTCTATCCCAAGCCAGATCTAAACCAAAACTACAGTGCAGTGAGACAGCAAACTTCAGCTTGCTTTAACAGCTATTAAAAAAGGGAGATGGATGAGGGAAAGCTGGGCAGTCCTACATTGCCCTTGAACCCTATGTTACTGAAACAATGTGAGGCCCCCACTGAAAGGCATCTTCATCTCTTCAGTAGTCCACAGCAATTGGGGAAGTTTCGTGATGCAGGTGTGTAAGTAACTCGAGGGCTTCACCTTTATTTAATCATCCTGGGGAAGAGATGGAAATGATTTACCTGAAGTAGATGGAAAGTACACTGGTGAAGTGTTTCTGTACTGAATGACTGAGGTAGGTAACATCTATGGTTCTGTCTGTGTAAACTCCCTAAGGTATCTAGAAGACGGTCCTACTTTGAGGAGGCAGGGGAATTTTGGAGAAGCCTGGTATTGCTTATACATTCTGAGAGACTGGGTGATTGCCATAGGTTTTAGAAGTGTCTGGTGCCTGGTGGAATTCTATATCTTGCCTCATAGGCAAGGTTTCCAATACTTAGCTCCAAACCAGAGACAGCCAATGGTTATGAAACCAAGATCCACTGTAGAATTGTAGGATCCTAGACCAGCCCAGGTTTGAAGGGACCTCAAAAGATCAGCTGATGCAGACTTTTGTGGGAAAGGGAGCCTAAATGAGATTATTTAGCACCATTGCATCTTGAAAGCCTCCAGCAATGGGGACTGGTGCAACTTGTGCCCGTTGTCCCTTGTCTTCTCCATGTGGCTCCTTGAGAAGAGAGACGTCCTCTTTAAGTACTGGAATACTGTGGTTAGGTCCCCCCTAAACCTAGGCAGTTTCCGAACATTTTAGACTTAATTCCTTTGTATTTTCTAGTCTTCATTCAGACCCTTGCTGGTTTTAGATATTCCTCCACAACTTCCCAATCGTGGCATGTGGTGATTCATCCTTCTTAAATGATTGTTCTGTTCACCCTCAAAAATGTATACTTCAGTACTAAGTTGTAACCTTCCCCCAAGTTGTCATTCATTGTAACCACTGACCATCACCCCATCCTGGAGGCTCTATTGGTTTGCCCTATCCCACCTATCCCATTGGTCCAAGCCTTGGATCTGCCCCCTGAATGGAACACTCTTAAGTGGGTTCACAAGGGGTTAAGCCCTCTCTGGCTGCTCCTCTCCCTCTGGGGACACTCTCTCTCTCTGGCCTCTTCTTGGGCCTGCCTGCCTCGCTCTGTCATGTGGGAGCCATGCTTCCTCCCAGTGTGGGACCCCCAAATAAACCCATCTAATGAACACCCTCAGAAGCTGTGTCGTGTCTTGCCTGCCAACATGCTGTTCCCCAGATACTCCAGTAAGGCTCTTGTACCTCCCTGGACCCAGATGAATGTTGCCCTCAGCCCCTGCGGCTGCTAGCCAGGCCTGAAAAGAGCAGGAGGAATGCAACAGTGGCAGTTTTCCCAAGCGCAGTTATCTGACAACTTGGGACTTGGACTTATTCCCTGCTTCTGTAAGTAGTCAGTGCTATTGCTTGCCATCCTGCTGACTGAACCAATTTGTTGCAAATGAGTGTTTTGGGTTGCTTAAAGAAGCACAAAACTATTGGCAAAAGTGGGTTTAATATAAAAGTGAAAGCATAACAAATTTCGTTGGCAAGGTTTACTACTTACCAGATGGTTAAAGCACTCAGAGAAAAAGCAAACGAAAATCTAAAATCAATCTAAAACTAAAATCAACTCAAAAATTGTCTCTGTTGAGGCTTGGGGGGGAGATTGGAGGGCATAGATAAAAAGGAATAAGGAAGACCCTTCAGTTGAACCTTCTCCATGTTGCTCTGTGGAATCCCTGCAGCCCCTTGACATAGTACCTAGGGTCTGGCCTTGGCAGGACAGATCATAGTCACCTTCCCAGCCTGATAGAGAGAACTCCCCAATGGTGCTCTGTACCCAATGGTTTGCCCCGGTTCCCCCCTCCCTAATGCCCTGGCACCTTGGTGTCTCCTTTCCTCTGTGTCTCCATTGATTTCGCATCCCCTGTGACTGGCCCTGTCTTCCCTATAGGTCATTGACCTTACCTGCCCTTTGTTCCGCTCCTGTGCCTTAAGGTCATTGGCTGCTGAAGCCCATACTTGACCTTGGAACTGGCAGAGTCCCGCCCCTTTTGCTCCTGGATTCCCCTTCGGCTTCTGGAAATAAACCTGGTTGGAACTGTACCAGTGTGAGGGCCTTCTGGCCCCTCCTTGCTGAGCTAGCCATGTGGCGTGTGGATGTGTGAGCTTGACTGCTTTGCCTGAGTTTCCTCAAGTGGCCTTTCCATTGGAGAATCTTATTGGGGTCTAGGCTTCAGCTCCACTCCTAAAACACACACTGCCACATTGCTTCTCATGAAGAAGAGAGCCTCTGTCCTCTTTGTAGCTGCCTTTTGAGAGCCAGAATACTGCCATGATATTTCTCCTGAGCCACCTCTTTTCTAAGGGAGAAAAGACCCAACTCCTTTAGCCTTTCCTCACATTCTCCCGCCTTTTGATCATCTACCTTGCCCTCCTTGGGACCTTTTCCTATTAGTCTGCATCTTTTTGTTGAATTCTGGGGACCAGAACTGGACACAGCGCTCCAGGTTCTGCCTGCAACATGGCCTCTGTGAGAATAGGCCAGGGCCTGACCGATGCTGGACACAGCTAGTTTCTGCCAGCTAGGCACCAGACTCCTTGAGAGCCAAAGCTGAGCAACTCAGCAAAGCTGGTGGCACCCCTGTGTAAGCATATTTCAGAAATAGCAAAATGTTGTCTAGGGCAGGTACTTTCCTGCTACCCTTGGATCTGGCAGATGTCTATGTCCTGAAGTAACTTTTTCTCCCTATTTTCTCCCTCTGTCCTGTTAGGAGGGGCAGTGAGAAGACAGCTAGTTGCACCCCTGGCGGCCAGCCAAGATCTGGTATGAGAAAATCTAAAAGGCAGATTTGTCCATGTAGAAGTAGAAGGGGGTTAGTGGTTTAGAGACCGATAGTGACCGGGGTAGGAACAGAACATTTTGGAAGTAGCAAATTCCTTCAATATCTGGGGATCCAGTCACTTTAAGAGGGGGAAATTTCAGTGGAAAAAGTCTTCTTTCTTAACAATAAGAGGTTCTTGTAAGAAGGATCTAGTCTCCATTTTTTTTTCACTTGGTAATACAAGTGGCAAAGACGTGGGACTCCTGCATGCAAAGGGATGAAACCATGCAGAGCCCATTGGGTGCTCTTTGAGGTGCTGTTTGTTGCTGTTTAAAGAGGTCATGGCAGAGATGTGAAGTTGTTCCAGCTAAACTTGATTAAGACAGGGCGTTACAGAAGGCAATGCCTTGAGGATGTGAAGAGTAAAAGAATAATAAATAAGGCTGGTGATGTTGTTCCTGACCCTTTTGTTTGGAAGGATTGGGACTGAATGTTGATTTGAGTGAAGGGCAGATACCAATCTGTCTTCTGTAACTGCAATTTCAGCAGCAAAGTGTGAAAAACGAGGTTCACTTTCCTGGTAAAATTCAAAAAGTTTAATAAAAGACAGTAGGAGACAGAGATAAAGTTAAGGGTTAATGGCTGGGTTCTTGGCATTCAGCCAAGAGCACACTTACTATCTTTGGAGACACTCCTTAAATACCTTTTCTATTACATCAGCCTGTTGCATATTCATAAACAATTATGCATATTCAAACTCTCCCACAAAGTAGTTTACATATTCCAGGAATTGTTTAGCATGGCCCCTCCCTGGGTCCGCCTTTTTAGAGCATGCATGTTTCTTGGCTGTGGTTTTAGTCCCGCTTCTTTATCACCTCCAGTTTGGGCCTTGGTCCATGTTTTCTACAGATGGTAACTGTTGATAGTTGGCATGTCAGCAGCAGGGTCC
>WEIU01016447.1:1458-40514 GCA_013389925.1 Aegithalos caudatus
TTAGGAGTCATAAGGTATCGAGTCACTATTATACTGGATAGAATCCTTGAGTAAAGATCAAGCAGGTATTCCTTGCTTCTGTGTCTATTTGACTGTATTAATGTATGCATTGTAAAAATGGGCTTAAAGTTACTAAATTAATTTCTAGATCCCTCTGCACAGTTGCCCTTTCTACTTACTTAATAGTCTGCAGACTCTGGTGTATTTACAAATCTGACAATGAGTCAGTTTTTACTTAATTCCTGACCATTTACAAAGTATTGAGAATCATCAAGCTTGATAACACACAAAATCATTACCACTTGATGATTGTTAGTGTCTATTTACATCACTGAATAATTACTATTTAAGTTCCATAAGTTGTTCAGATCTTTATTGAATAATGAGATTTTAAGTGGCAGAACAAAGTGCTAGATTCTTTTGTCCCTTTGAAAAAGTATATTTCAGAGACTGCCTTTCTACTGCTGACATCTGTCTTGTGTAGTCAAGCGAAATGCATTTTCAAACACCTTAAACCAAATGCTGAAATTCCTAGCTTTTACTTCTGAGGTAATTGGGATACATGATTTGAAACCCTTTCTGGAATTACAGTTTCACTGAGTTTGGAAGGGCCTCAGGAGATGGCCTGTTCCCCCTGTCATGCACAAAGCATGGGCAGCTAAAGCAAGTTGCACAGGACTATGCCTAGTTAAGTTTCTAATATTCCCAAGGATGGAAACTCCATAACACCTCTGGGCAGCCTGTTCCAGTGTTTGAATAATGAATTTCTTTGTCTGATGTTAAAATGAAATTTCTATTACAGTTTGTCCCCCTTGCCTCTTGCCCTGTCACTGAATATGACAGTCTGACTCCATCATCTTTATTTCTACCTTTTCATACACATTGATAAGGTTACTGTGAGCCTTCTCTGTCATATACTGAACAGTTCTAGATTTCTCAAGCACTTACTTTTTAAAATATGCTCCAGTCCTCATGCCCTTTCATTATACTCAATCCAGGGATTCCCAAAGGAAGTCTTATTAATAAAGTTCTAGGTGAAGTACCTTGGCCTTTACCCATATCCGTTATCAGTGGGTTCCCTGTTCCATCCAATGTCAGTCCTGCTTTTTCACCTTTAATTCCTTTTGCTGTTGGTAGGCCTCTGGAAACCCTTCTTATTGCCTTTCATATTCCTCACTAGATTTTTGTTCAGGTGGGCTTTGGCTTTCCTAATCACATCCTTGGGTATTCAGTCCCTACATATTTCTCCTGTATGACCTAAGCCTGCATCCCTCACTTGCATGGTTCCTTTTTATGTTTAAGTTTAGTCAGGAGCTCCTTGTTTAACTACATGGGTCTCCTGCAATCTTTGCCTGACTTCCAACAGGTGGAGATGGATTATTCTTGAACCTGGAGAATATGATATGTTCGGTAAAGAGCAACCATTCTGAAAGCATTTGTAAATTTGATTGCAAACAGCAAAGGACTTGGAACTGCAAATAGTGGTGGAATTGAACTTTTTTTAAAGTTAGGGTTGTAAATTTCTGGGTTAAGTGGAAGTACTACAGAATTTTTATTTCCTTTCATTTCTGTCCACAAATGGAAATACAGGTATGTGGAAAAACATAAATGAAAGAATTTGGAAAAGGAGATGCAAATTTATCTCTGAAGTTTTGGCTTTGAACAAAGAGCATGAAAGAGTCGGGTAGCTGGAAATTTAAATGGACTGTAGAAAATAATCTTTGATCTTACTGTGTTTCTCTAGGTATGATATAATTCCTGACAGGCCTCCAGGTCAATGAATATGCCTTCAATTTAAGCAAATGCAGCTTTCTAAGATAAAAGATAACTTCCATGTTGTATAGTAACACAGTTGATGCTTCTGATTGCCATTGTCCCCATCAAGCAATCATTTCCTGTTTCGCAGATCTCTAAAAGACAGCATGCAAAACCACATTTCATTTTGCATTAATGGGAAAGATAACACATTTTACATGTTGTTGCATTTTCAGAGATAGCAAGGGAAAAATAACCTCTAACATTTTGCCTTCTTATGATGGTCCTCAGTGCTCAGCTGCTGAAGTTTGGGAAGGTAGATTTTCTATAATTTCTGTTTTTTAAAATTAGACTGCACTATACTTTGACATAAGTTCTGTGGAGACAGATTAGAAGTCTCAAATATTCCAGTCCTTCAATATGGGAAGGTAAAAGAAGAGCACTTGCTGGAGGGGAAAAATGTACATTTTTTATGTTAAGATCTCAAGTTTAATAAATAAATGAATTCAGTAAAATTGAAAAGGTTTATGTAAGTGTATTATATTTAGATACTGTATATAGCTGGAAAGTGTATATAGCTCAGTGCAAACGTTTAGAGAAAGTTGCATAAGACAGTTCATTTTGGATGCTTTTTTAGCTCAGGCTCCCTCTTTGGTTGTAGGTTTATGTTTGCTCAAGATATTTCCTATTTCACTTTTCCATCTGATTCTATTCTTGTAAGTGCATTGGCTTTATAATAGAGGGGGCTAGAAGACAGCCAATTCTATCATTATTCAAATATGAAAGTTCCATAAGGAGAGCAGGATATGCCGGTAAGAGGAGGTAATGGTCTGTTTTGTTTTATCTGATTGTTTTAGCACCTTGCAATTTCCTCAGCCATCGTACTAGCCAAAAAAAAAAGAAAAAAAGTGTGAGTTTGAAAATCAAAATGATGGGGAGGTAATTTGATGCTGTTAGTCTTAGATATTTTGGCAACAGACTGTGAAAATGTGCAAGAATGTTTGCAAGTGGTTTGAATGAGTATGTGGAAAGATGTGGATCTGAGGTATATTTTCAAAAATAAAATAAAAACACCCTTAACATGAAAAGAGCTTTTTATTTTTTCCTGGTGTGAAAGTTATTAGCAGCTACAGGCTGTCCCCATCTGGGGATTTGAAACCTACTGTCTGGTCTTTCAATCAGATTAGTTGGTGATACTAGAAGGAACGAAAGATACTTGGAAGAATTGTGTGTAGCTTATGACAACAAAAGGCTCAACTGGCAACATGTGGCTAACAGCTCACAGACATCTGGTGTAAGCCATTTTCTTGAGGAATTAATTTGTGTTGAATATATATCCCAAACCTTTCCTTCTTTGAGGAAAGGCACTTGCTAGGAATTAGATAAAGAAAAAATAAATACTGTATCCAACTTTCACCATTAACTTGATAGGAAAGGAAAAACAGTAGATTTGGCCTTTTAAATTTTTGTTTGCAGTGTCCTAAGAGGGACTGATGATCTGTTGCTTCTGGGCTGTTTGAGGGGGAGGCAGAGATAAGAAGGATTAGATTTTTTTTCTGCTCTATTTTTGTACCTTAGAGTATTAGGTATATTGTGGCATGATTAACTGATGTGATCCAGTGGTTTCATGTTGCTCCCAAGGAATAAAAAATCTGTAAACTTGATGAGAAATAAATAAATAAAGAATCCTGGTGGACAATTTTCTATTGGTAGTGGATTTCTCCAGTGGTTCAGAGCTGACAAAGTATTTCCATTCTTCTTTCCAGCCAGGGCTTGAAATAAAAGAGAACAGACAGAACGTAGGTGCAGGCATTGACTACTACAAGTCATGAAGGCTGAAGATTATAGTGCATTGAATGGTCAGAAAATTTCACTTCTCTGTTTTGCTAGTGATTTCCCTAGGATATAGGGAAAGGAGGCTGGGATTTTTTCAATCAGTAACTGAAGGGATGAGAAAGAATTTTCTTTTATGTACAAGTAGTGGACTTTTTCTGACTAAAAAGTTGTGTTAAATTTGTACTTAGCTCAAAAATTGGTGCTTCAATTTCAGATATAAAAGCAGCTTGTTTGACAGGTTGTGTGGACTTCAAAATCATCATATGATGTTGTAAGAAGTAATATGATTTCTTACATATTTTACCTATAATATTGTTTGTTCAACCCATACATAAATGGGAAATAGGTTTTAGACAGTCTGGATTATCTATTACAGCTACTCCACTTGTTTCACTGCCAGTTCTGATGCCTTCACAGCTGCCTTCCTGTCTGTTCCCAGAGTTCAGATCTCATCCAGACCTATTCCTGAGGTCTCCAAAACAGGGCTTGTTGCTTCTCTTTGGCAGCAACTATTCAACCCTAATGTCAGTGACTTCAAAGGTTTAAGTTTCAATGTTCAGTAAACTGGATGTCCTCAACAAGGAAAAAGACTTCAGGAAGATCTTCTCAAAAGTCCGAAATAGTGTATTTATATTTGTTTCAATGGTAATGTAGGAATGAACTAAATAATAACAGAGAAAGTAAGGAATAAAATAAGGCAAGAAAAGAAGAATTGACATGGGAAAAGGATGTAAGTAAAAGATTGAAGGAAATCTAAAAGATAATTCATAAACTTTATGGAAAACCCAATTCTGCAGGAGTTCTATTATCAGCAAAATGATTACATTAAAGAAGACTCACAAATTACTTAAATTCTGAAACTTTTAGAAACTCTCCCTTTAATAAGAAAAATAAAAAGAAATTCTCTGAAATTTGATTAACTTGAGGTTTTCTTTGGAGAATAACATTAAGATTGCTCAAACATACAGAAGATAGAAAAGGTCAATTAAAATTGTACAGTCTATCTTTTAATTCTATAGCCTTATGATCAGAAAATAATTCATAAAGGGCAAGAATATAACATGAGGGATATGCATATATAATCTGCTGCTCTACATGGTCATGTTAGGAGCCAGAAGATCAAACCTACAACGTAAGCCTCTGAAAATCATTTGGTATGTCCTATGAACTGCAGATACACTACCTTTCTTTTTCAGTGTTATGTTAGTCTTTAGGAGAGTGCCATCCCAAGGAAGCTCATCAGCGGTGTGCAAAACACTGAGCCTTGCACAGCTACAGCAACTCTTCAGACATCTCTGGTTCCCACAGATGGTCCATTGTGGAGGGTGTAGTTGGTTTGAAACCTGTGCTGCTGAAGAGAACCATTCCTGTCTGTGCCTTCTGCAGTCCTTGTCTCCTGCTTGATTTAGACAAGGATACCACTGTTTGCAGGTAGTTACACAAGCAGAGAGCACCCACAGCCAGGGGAGTGATCTCCTTCACTGGAGACAGACGCACAATGGCAGAAACTGCCAAGGGCATGGATGTGAGGTACATACAAGTGGTTTGCTGTAGGTTTAAAAGTCTGCACTAGCAGAGAGCTGCTATGGGGACCTGAAAGTGTTACTGTCTTGATCTTCAGAGATTCTATGAGCTGTGAGGTAATGTTTACAGTGGTAAATGGACTGAAAGCAATCTTGGAGTAAAACCCCAAAACATGTAATTGCCAGGGTCAGGGAACACAAAAGCCTCTTTTTCTGCTTCCTGGCTAGTGATACTGTGGAGCTCCAGTTACTGCAGTTACGTTTGTAGCTGCTTCAGAATTCTACTGGTAATTCATAACCACTTTTACAGAGATTTCATATTTTTCACTTTGAAGTTGCATTTCTTGATGCTTCTTTGGGAGTTGGCAGCTCCAAGCTGACAGACCATTCACCTGTTTTTTACCACGGTGCCTTCCTGGTATCAAAATTTCAGTTCAGCTCTCTGAGCAGATGTGTAGCAAATCTGCAGTCTCTACCACCCCAAAGACTGCTTTGGGCTTGCCATTTGACGTGGTTATTTTTGTTTCTTTGTTTGTTTTTATTATTTTTGTAATCAATTTTATTATTGAACTCCTCAGAAGGCTGCTTGGCAGCTTAAGAGATTGAGATTTTACACTATGCCAACAAGGGGATATTCTGTTTTTATGAGGTATTTTAGGGTTTATGAAGGTGCAAGAATAATGCTGAAGAACCATCTTAGACGACTGTAATGTGGCATGGTTCACAGTCATATTGTCTGTGTCTTTCGTATATCTCTCTTTGTCTCTCAAGGGATCAGGTCAATTTATTCTGCTTTAGAATTTAGGAGTAAATGTGTGGTGAAGATGGCTATGGGATTAGACCATTCCAGCAAACCAGGGAGTGAATCAATTGGCAGACTTAGTTAAGCTTACGTGTGAACTTGTGTCTGATTAAATGACAAGGGCAGCAGTTTCCCTGCTGTCTTTGATGTACATGAAAAAAATAAAGTGAAGAAAAGAAACACTCCCCTTTGACAGTCAATTAAGGATGCTGATTAACTCCATCTTGTACAAAAGCTGCATACTGTAATACAGTGACATGATGATGAGTTATGAAAGTGATAAATTCTCCTATGTTTATATACAAAAATGTTTCCTGGGCAATATAAACTCCATCATAGGTCCACATTGTGATGCATACTTTTTATGGATTTTAATACATTTTTAGTTTTGTGGAGTTGATTGTTAATTACTGCCTTCAACAGAAAACAATTTCATGGGAGATGTCAAGCAACATTCTTTCTAAATACTGTAATTTTATGGAGGCCCTTATAAAATGTTTTTGAGAACAATTGTGACTTAATAACTTAATGGGAAAGGTGAATATCCTTAGCAGAGATAAATAACTTCAGCATTGATGTATAAATGTGCACTTGCAATTAGACTGATCAATGTCTGTTATTAATGAGCACATAAGAAAGCAAACAACTTCTGTGGTTTTGTTTAATGTGGTCATAGAGAGCAAAAGTACCTAAAACTAATTTTACATTTTGTATGTGTAGAAAGTAATTGGTATGAACTTGCAGTGCTTGTGATAATCCTGCCCCAATGATATTTGTGCTTTTATCTTCATGAATATTGATCTTTTTTTTTTTTTTCACTTGAACAAACAAAGAAAACAAGATGAAAAATGTCACTACCTAACCCATTCAGTTTGTTTATCTACTAACAAGTGCTTTCCACATTCTTAGAAGAACTTTATAGGATGGGATAACACAAATCGGTTACTCATAATCTTTCATAATTTTTCCAATGTCTCTTTTACTGTATTTTTGTTGTTGTTGTTTGTTTTGTTTTATTTTATTTTTTTTTTTCTTTAGTGGCCTACTGTATTTACAGTCCATGAGCTTTTATGTGCCAAGGTTATATATGTGTATTTGTGTGAACAAAGCCTGACAGTGTGAGTCAAGCATTTATGGCTAGGGCACTGGACAGTGGCAGCAAAAACAAATGCAATTTTTATCCCAAAGGGAAAAAATTGTCTCCCTGCATGTGTCATTGTTCAAAGACATAACTCAAGAACAAAGACATAACTGCACTCACTTTTGAGCCCCTCACATTAAAAAGGACATTGAGGGGCTGGAGCATGTTCAGATAATGGCAACAATGCTCATGGAGGCTCTAGAAAAGAAGCCTTACGAGGAACAGATGAGGGACCTGGGGTTTCTCAGACTGGAGATGGAGAGGCTTGGGGGGACCTTACTGCTCTCTACAAGTCCTGAGAAGGGGGTGTAGAGGGGCGGGGCCAGTCTCTTCTGCCAGGATTGCAGTGAGAGGACAGGAGGAAATGACTGTAAGGTGAGACAGGGGAGATTACATACTAGAAAAAAAAAATCAGTGTAAGAGTGGTCAGGCATTGGAATAGGTTTCCCAGGAATGTGGTGTAGTCATGGTCCTTAGGGGTGTTTAAGAGGCATCCGGATCTGGTACTGGGTGATGTGGTTTAGGGGTTACAGTGGTGGTGCTGGGTGACAGATTGGATGATCTTGCAGGTCTCCTCCAGCATTGACGATCCTAAGATTCTCTTCCATGAAGTTTGAAATACTTTTTATTGTATGATATGTGTGTACCCAAAAGCTCCTGATCATCAGAGGTGTAACTGCAAGGATGTACACTGTCCAGGAATGATAAGCACATCATCACTAATCTCAACCTTGTCTATGCTGTGCTATGTGATACACGTACCTGTCTTACCAACTCTTCTCTTTTTTGTTTGTCTGTGATGTGTTACGAGCTATTTCACTGTGTATTTATCTCAGCAAAATAGTACAGGCTCCAAGGGTCACTTGCCTTTCCTACACAATGCACTGAAAGTGATGCAAGCAATTGCTGCATTATTTACTGTCAGGCCAGCATTATTAAGAACCAGCCTTAGGATGAAGAAAGTACATATAAACTATAATGTACTTTAAGTGAGATAAAATTTCAGCTACAACTTAATTAAATTCTTATTTTTTGAATAGTTCCTGGCCTGAGAGGATAAGACAGCAATTAAGTGCTGGAGTCGCATTGGCTGAAGCATGTGGGACTAACATGACACAAAGCATCTCAACAGAACATTAATACAGCCTTGGTACTAACAAGTATAGAATGGAAAGAGCTCATGGTGATATAAATAGAGGTGGGAACAGGCTACAGATCATGTATTTAGAGAAAAAAAAGTGCCATCAATGTAAATGCTGTGGAAGAGTAAGTCATCCATACAAATGCTTTACACACTCATAGAAAGCCTGTGGAAAAGCTGGTGGCAATAACTTTAGCTAGGAGAAGTGAAAGGGTGTGTTCAACAACTGGAAGGAGATAAAACCTTGATAACTGAATTTATTTTTTGTTGTCATATATTTTGAAAAAAACCCACCCCAACATTTAAATGAAAGATTGCCTTCCTGCCTTTCATTCAGCTCCCTAAAAAAATGATTCCTTGTGTTTTGAGCAGATTTGCACTTGAAGCTTTACATGTCTGTGGCAAAAAAAAAAAAAAAAAAAAGTCTGTTTGAAAAGTAGAAGAGAATGTCATTCAGTGCTATTCTAAATTTCCAATAAATAATTAAAAAAATAAAATATTTGGAATCTGTTAAGTACAATGATTTTGGCCATGGTTCAGGCTTGCACAGTTCATAAAAATACAGAATCCTTTAACTTTTCTTTCTCAAAATTCAAACAGTTCATAGGAAAAAAAAAAAAATTAGTATAATTATTTGAAAATGCAGTGATAAGAAGAAATACTCCTAAAGAAAAATGTCACTATTTAATAATATGTTACATCTGGACTTTAATGAAATATTAATGCTAAGTTATGATAGGAAGAGTACCTCTTTTTCATCTTTCTTTTATCTAAATTGTTTAATATTTAATACTTTATAATAGAGAGATAGAGTAGACCAAAGTATAGTTTGATGCTGTTTTATTATGTATGATTTTATTACCAGATAAGAGTATTTAAAAATGTTTAGATTATTATAGGATCAGATACAGAATATTTAAAGCTATGTAATGCATTCTGTTACAGATGCAGAAATTCATGATGTTCCTTGCCAAAGGAGACTGTAGAGGTAGACTCAAAATCCATAGAAATATTTACATCTATGGTCCTTATGGGTCCCTTCCGGCTTGAAATATTCTTTGATTCTATATCATTGTTGCCAAGCAAGGTTGGGGCTTTTTTTTTGCCTTTGCTTTTTTTACTTAAAGGAAAAATGTTGCATTGAGTGACACATCAGACAAAGTGTAGCTAAAGAAGTCTAAGTTAAGCCTCTTCAAAATGTTTGAAGAACATAGTATCTAAAACCTGGTGAAATGTAATAGCTGTAGTTGCATAGGGATAGCTTCAAGTATGGAGTGATCTCATTAACCTATTGTCAACTGAAAACAGTTAACAAATGGTGAGATAAAAGGTTTATTTGTATAGTTGGTGCTATATAATTTTAATTTAATGGTATATCCTGTTAGACTTTGCTGACTTTTTTCTTCATTGCAAAACAAAACCAGGTAACTTCTAACCAAGGACAGTACTAAAATGTCACAGGATGCACAGAGGGGTTACCTAGACAATATTTTCCACATCAAATGGATGCTTAGAGATTTCAAAAAATATTGAAAGAGAACATACCTTGGAAAAGAGTTTGGAAATATGTCGGGTGGCCACAGGGAAACAAAAGGGTTCTTCTGAGTTAGATCACTAATGGAATTAAGCCTTCAAATACTTGGTAGTTGCTGTTCCAAAATATTTTAAGTAGTCTGACATAATGTCATGTATTAGTAGTTTGACACAGGATCTTGGCCCCTGCAAGTCTATGAACTTTTAAGTTCTTGGAATAGGAATCAGAAGTAACCTTGCAAAGCCAAATTGTAGTCAAACAAAACCAAATTTATGACTAACCAATGACTTCACTGTCTCCTTTCAACAGGTGGAGGGTACATAACTTGCTTACAGTTTGGACACTGCAAGTCTTTGACAAAAGCAGATATTTCTTTTACTTGGTTCACATCTACCTTTCCACATTGTTTGTGCTGATTAACTGACAAATCACACAAACCAACATTTCATTGTCTTTCTGTCTATCTCTATATATCTAATCTATCTGTTTTCTGCTGCTGAGTTATAGATTGTATCTTTTTGCAAACAAGGGCCAACTTCCTGTTCTTTAGTCACTGTTTGAAGCACACCTGCAATACTTGACATAAGAATTGATGGTGATTTGGGCTCAAAAACCCACCAATTCCCACTCTAAGTGAATTTGTGGAATTCAGATGCTTGTACTGTCCTTGTAGGGAAGTCCCATTTCTAAACAGAGAGTTATTGTGAAAGCAAGAGAGAAATGTGCAATTGAGTTGACACCTTAAAAGTATGATTTTTCTGTTACTGAAACCAAATGTTGCAAATCTGAAACTGAATTAGGAAAAATATATTTATATTACTTACAACAATAAAATTACATGATGAATCCACTTTTATACATGGATTCCAGTAACTCCATTCAGAGATTATTTCAAATTACTTTTTTCTCAAAGTTACCTATTCATTAACTACATAATGAAGCCCAGATATTACCTGGAGACATCATTAAAGGAAAGATTTAAAACACCAAAACAGTTTTTTGGTAGACATATAAGTGCCTAGTGAGATTTTTCTGAGGTTCTAAAACAGTGTGTTTGAAGCAACTTGGGTCATCTGGATGACCTTATTGTACAACTGGAGGTGAACAGGTAATTGAGAGTAGAGTTAGAGAAACTCCAGGCTCTAAGCTTAAGAGTATTTTAACAGAAAATTTTACTTATGTAGTCAGAAGGACAGCTAAGAAATCCACCGTCTTGCAGGGATTAGCATTAAATGGTGTGAACGAGCCTGGAATTTCTGTTGTGATCAAAAGAAAATGACAACTTTTTTAGATAAAAGGAGGAAGAAGATTTGAGCTATTTCCTAAGTTAATATTTCTGCCCTTATTTTAAACATTTGGTCTCAACAGTTTAAGATCTTACTCACTGGGCAGCTTTAAGCTCCCTGAGGAGTCAGAATGGCTAAGCATGCCTCATCAGCTCCTGTAACTACCTTGAGTTTAGCAAAAAGAGAAAAAACCTCCCAAGCTTATGCTGACACTAGCTTTTGCTACACCTGATGAGTAATAAAGAGCCTTTCTCAGAAGAAGAAAGGGTTCTGGGCTGTTCTCAGCATGGGAAGTTTGAATTCAGAGGTAAGAATGATACTGATTTTAATTGTCAAAAATACCTAAATGCATTATGCAGTTGATAATAAAAATATTTCTAAATGGGTGGTAGGTTTGTTTTGGTGCAGGTTTTTTTTTTATTATAATTTTCTTTGTTTCATAGTCAGGTATTACCATTTAAATAGTCTTGACTTAATGTGCCTACAAAAAAAAGTACTAGAAATCCTCAAGAAAAAGCAGCATGACTATGATGCTAAAATCTGAGACCTCAGAACTTCAATGTTAAAGAATTGGGTAATGGAGGAGAGTAGAATCATTGTTTCCTTGCAGCAGATTGCAGTGTTGGGTCATTCAGTAATCAATAATGAAATGGGTAGCACCCTCAATTGAACATATTTCACTCTTAGTGTAAGCTCTGTTGTCCTTCTTGGGGATTAATAGTTTTATAGAGTGGCTCCTTCAGCAGCCAAGTGCTTTTTCACATGAACCTTTCCTCTGCTGCCTTCTGGGAGTTTAATGTGCTGGCTGATGTAAGATTTCATGATCTGGGCACATAAAAAGAATGTTCCACTAAGGACTAAAATCCTTAAGTTACTCTTTATCTTTTATACTGAGTT
This sequence comes from Aegithalos caudatus, assembly GCA_013389925.1. Taxonomy (NCBI): domain Eukaryota; kingdom Metazoa; phylum Chordata; class Aves; order Passeriformes; family Aegithalidae; genus Aegithalos; species Aegithalos caudatus. The sequence goes on from WEIU01016447.1 coordinate 13,374, forward strand.
TTCCTGGTGTATATATCCAAGATTAATAATTTTCTGATGATTTGACCATTTCCAAGACTGTATGGTAGTTCTACTAGAATAAACCCTGCTTGAAACAACAGAATAAAACAGGATATAAAATTATGAAATATGAATTTTTTTTTTTTTTGTGGCAATGAAGACATGCATGTAAGGCCGTAACTGAAAAAAAGACTAGCACTCTGTATTGTGTACACTTTCACCTCCTTGGTTCTGAACCCCCAATTAATTCTGGGCTGCAATACTGAAAAAAGAAATGATATTTTTGACATTCATATTATAGGTGACATAATTTCTAGCTATAAACTGTGTCATACTGGAACATTAACAGCATTTTTGCAGCATTATTTTCAAGTACTGACTTCAGTGCTATGCTGACAAAATGGCTAATGTGATCCTTAGGCATGAGTACAGAGGATCAATAAGTAGGTGATTTTTACCTTTTTAAACCACGTCAGTGAGACAGATATTGAGAAGCTAAATATGGTTCTGTTCCCCACAGTCTGGCTGTGGTCATATTTTAAAAGTGGGGCCAGTGCGTAAATGAGCTGCAAAGTTGATGTAAAGGCTTTTGAAAAGCAGACTTAGAAACCTCCAGCTGTTAGGCTGAGAGAAGGAAAAACAAAAGGTTGCAGTAACTTGATTGCTGCATGAAAGTATTTCTGAGGTGAAAAAAAAATCCTGGCCGTTGAAGAGTTCTTGGAAAGCACAATGGGACTCCCTGGGAGCTGCTACCCCGTGTGAGAAGGGGCAAGCACTGACATGCACTATGGGTTGGACAGGGGCTTCTTCACCTCACACATCTTGGCAAGTCCTAGGGCAAAAATCTCTGCAATTGTTGGGCAAACAGTACTTTAGCCAAGATAAAGTTTTTCAGTCTAGGATAGCTCAAAGATACATAATGAATGTTAAGATAAGTTAAGCTGAGTGGTTAAGAGGCCCCTTCAGGGCTTAAACCCTGGTTATTTCTTTAAGGACATTTAAATTTTAAGGACATTTAAATATCAACCGGGGCTTTTCAAAAGATAGTCACAGTTCTTGGTTCTACTTTTATCATTATCAGAAGACATGGAGACTATTTCCTTTAGATCCAGGATACCATATTTCTGTATATTTTTTGTAGGGGTGTTTTCCTAAAATACTGCTCTGAGATCAGTGGTCCTATAATTTGCCCATTGGACTGTGAAAGGAAGGTCAGGAAATTTAGGAAACTTTCTTTATAATACTGTTTACTGCTTTTACAATATAGAATCTTTTTGAGAGAGAAGGGCATTCAATTGTTTAGCAGACTGCTGTAACATCTCTCTCTTAAAGTAATCGCAAATATAGTGTTCTTTTTCTCCTCAATTTTGTGAAAAATTGTAATTAAAAAAAACACAACCCTGGAGCATGGGTTTTTTTTTTTTTTTTTTTTTTTTTTTTTTTTTTTTTTTTTTTTTTTTTTTTTTTTTTTTTTTTTTTTGTTTTGTTTTTTTTTTATTTTTTTAANGTCATATAATATGATTAAGAGATTTAGAATAAAGGAAAGCAATTGTCTTAGAAATTGGAAAACTGTTGCTGAGATACTAGACTGGATAGTTGGGAGTGAAAGAGAAGCCCTGCTCAGAGAGAGAGGCTTATTTTATAAAGCTCATGGGATTTAAGGAAGCCTTAACATAATGATGGGTTTTTAGAAAGAACATCCCTTCAGAGAAAAATGTCCACAACAATGCCATCAGGAACATGTGACAGTGGCAAGACCGTTTCCTTTCACATGACTTTCTTGAACCCTCTGGAGGAATAAGAAATCTTATCTGTGTAGGGCAAAATGACTGAGCCTGGAACCTAAAATTACAAGCCTTTCACTGAGGGGTCACCTCTAAAGGCTGGGCAGATGCTGTGCACTACAGACATGGCAGAAATCATAAAAGTCTCTCATGGACTTTCAGCAGAAGCTATTGCATCTCTCCAGCTGTGAAGAGCAAAAGGAAAATGTGAAATAAATGGATAATTGTCATGTATTACCAGACAATATTGTCTTTGTCAATCACTGCTGCCAGTAGATGACAGTGATAGAGTCTTTTACCTATCAGCATGCTTTCTGTCCCCTTACAGTTGACTTTCTCCAATCCCTGACTCCTGACCTTTCACCTCAGTCCGTGGTTAGTGCAGATGATGGATGAGCCTTGTTAGGCTCATAAGATGTGCTGGTGCAAAGGAAAAAAGCCAGCAGGCATGTTGTGTTCATGTTAGATTTTCATAAGGGTAACTTGTCTTTAAAACAGACAAATAGCTGCACAGGCTGAGCAAGATAAGTTTGTCATGAATGTTTTGGTTGTTGCCATCAATATGGATGTTATGTCAGCAGATAGGGAGAAGTGAGCCAGGCAGGAGACTCTAAAGGAGGGAAGTACTGGATGAGTTGGAACAGGCACTCAGCTTTACTAACATTATCTCAGCCAAAATTCAGGAAGAGAATAAAGATGTAGACCCACATGAAATATTCTGTATAGCTGCCCATGTTGCAAGTCGTACATTTGAAATGGAAAAATAAAGCATTAAATGATGAAATAAGTAGAGTGTGTTTTTTTTTCCCCAAGAATTTTGAACACAAACACAATTTTAAATTGTTTCTAATAAGATAAGTAATACGAAATTGTCATATAAAAACCTTGAATTTCACCTACAAAAGTAAGGGTTTTCTACCTCTTTAAGAATGAATACGGTTTTTTATTTATTTGGTTTTTGTTCAGAGAGAATTATCTTAATTTTTGCAGGCAATTAGAAGGAAGGAAAGCATTCACTTTAATCATTAGATGGCAGAGTAGGAAAGAGATTTCTAAGGAAAATAATAGGAAGGACATTTTCATACTAAAACAGTAGATAGGATTTTGTTTATGTCTATGAAATATGGTTCCATGGAGTTTTTTTTGAGGTCTAAATGTTTTCATAAAAATTCAAAGATCAGGAAAAGGAATCCAGTGTTAGAGGTCTTGGTGGAATTTTTCCAAGGCTCCATAGGCTTAAACTGTGGGCTTGAATTCAGAAGTCCAGGTAGTAAATAGCCCATACAATATCCAAATAGAAAACTTTTGTATGTTTGACAGACATGATGAACAAGAACAAACCAGTGTATACTGGGAAAAGGGTGCTTTCAGCAAGGCTTTATTTCCTGCTTGTATCATTCATCACATGTAGGTGTTTATTCAAAAGTCTTGGTCTCTTAATCCAGTGGATTGTATTTCTCCTGTCCATAGTGCATTTAGCACTATCACCCTTTTTCCTAAAGGTTCTAGATACTATCAGAGGATTTAAGTTGTTGAAGGATGGCTGCCTCAATAGCCCTCACTTCAACACAATTTTACTTGGCTCAAAAACTAAAACAAACAGGAAAGACACAGATTCTGCTTCTGAAATTTTGTTTACCACTGAACTGCTTTTTCATGAAAAGCTCATGGAAAGGGAGTTTCTATTCTGTGGTTCTGTGCCACAAACAAACAAGCAAACAAAAATAGCTGTAAGTCTTCTCAAATACTGGCATTTTAATCTGACCATATTTCAAATTGTGTGCTGTGCACCCATCATGAAGAAGTTCTAATTCAGTGATGGAACTGAGGACTGCCCATGGTATGAGAAGGATTCACAGCACACACAGTTGCTTCACTGTGTTGAAAGCTATGAAAACTTTGGCTATGATGCACTTCACTTTTCTTTAGTAATTGGTAGTGTCCCTTGAGAAGGGAACCCCAGGCACAAGTGTTCTACTGGTGTGGCTCATGGCAGTGACGTGTTTTAAACTTGGGAAGCTTGCAAAGGGAAAATTACTGTCAGAAAAAGAGTTTACTTACACCCTCTATTTAATAGATTTTCTGACTATTCAGAGATGCAGTATCAAATAACTGGGTATAAAATTATACATATTTCTCTGCATTACATTTCTTCTCTTTGAATAACCCTTTCAGAGCCTGAAAAGATGTGAAAAGAAAATAAAAATCATATCACAGAAAGGAATGTACATATAAAATTCAAGGCTATTTGAAAGTCCATAATTCTTTTAGCACACTGGCAGCTGGTGAAGTGTAGGTGTTGAAAATCAAGGCTGCTGCTTACCTTTCCAGTGATGCCTAGAACTGGTCTACTACTTCTACTATAGTTTTTTGACCTAAACAAGACTCTTTTGACTATCCTGCAAAGATGAAACACAGTATATTTTCTTTCTTCTTAACACTGTTTCTCATTCAATGGAAGTAAAAACATGGTAATAAAGACAAGGCAAAGCAAATGAAAACAGCCTGTCCAATTTAAAGAATATCAATGTTTGCTAAAGCATAATATTTTTACAGTGCCCTGCTTCGTGATTCAGTATTAGTTTGTACCTGGCACACATTCCATGGCAGGTAGCCTGGATATGCCTGGTGCCCTACTGGCAGTAGCATGGAAGGTGCTGAAGTCCTGTGGATTGGGAAAGTGACACCAGTTTCTCTCCAGATGGTCACAGGTGTATCCCACATCCATGTGAGTAAAACCCCTTGAAGCTCCAGAATTGTGAAGGGTTAAAAGCATTGATCAAAGGAGCCACAAAAATTACTCTTGTGCTGAGAAATACAAGTTATAATGAGAGTTCTAAGGAATTCAGTCTATCCTTTTTTCTAAAAGGAAGATTTAAAAGTGCTGTGATTATAATGCCCAAATACTTTTATGGTGAGAAAATCTTGCCTCTGTAATTTAAGAGAGAAAAGATTAATAGTGAGAAGTTAAAGGCATCCAAATTTGAATAAGAAATTAGTGGTAATTTGTAACAGTGGAAATACTAGCACAGATTACCCATGGAGCTGGTGATTTCTACACCTTATAAAGTCTTCAAATCAATATTAAATGTCTTTCTAAAATAATTGGTTTTGCCAAACAGGTTTTGGGAATACAAATAAGGAGAACTGCATTTAAGGGCTTCTGTTCCACAGGATACAATATTTGAAATAATGGTCTTTCTGACCTTATTTTCTCTGAATTTATTAAAAATTACTGTTAGCAGATGAATCACTGCTCTGAACTGCTAGTTATTCCTATTCTTACACTCAGCATTTCATGTAACTACTACTTGCTTATGATCCTCAGTGAGAGAATCAAAGTTTATGATTTTATCTACTGTACTTATTTTAATAGGATGTATAATTTCAATACTTCATTTCGTTAGTGGAATAGAACTTAAATGTCTTCTCTCTCCAACATAGTCTTGTCTGCTTGACCTCCCCTGACCAATCCCCATTTTCCAGGAGCGTAACATGGCCATTTCAAAGAGAAAGCTCCTCTAAGTCACTGAAGAGAAGCAAGATAATTTGTTATCACCTGGGGAGGTGGTGACCAGTGAGTCACCTCCCCTAGGTGAAGAGTGAAGCATCTTTTGTTCACTGGGCCAGAGGCACTTTCCTTTTGCAGTAGACTCCATTTCTGCCTGACTCTACCTAGATGTCTTAATGTGAAATCAGTATGGGGCAAACAGTTGTTGCTAAATAGAGAAGATATAAATATTTTCTTTAAATTTTCTGAGTATGAAAAAATACATTCATCTTCTTGATAAACATCGCTATGCACTCATTCTAGCATTTGTAGGTAGTGTGGATGTTTTTCTCTTAATATTAGTGTGTTTGATTCTGTGGGTTTTGACATCTCAATTCTTCTGTCTGACAAATCTGTGCGCTGACTTGTAAGAAAAAATCAATATTGTTTTCCCTGGCACTTTCTCTGCAGTTGAGCTGATTTATTATCACAGTTCCCTTTCCCCTCTTTTATCAGTGTATTTCTATTGCTTTAGGGTTGAGTACCTGATAACATCACAGGGTAGAAGACACACAGAGAGTTTCCGTGACCTTATCCCCTGTGTGATCTTGTCCAGTGTGACGGTGAGCCATGGCTATAAAGTGAACAATGATATTATCCAAGCTGTGTGATCAGATTTATGTTCGATTACACTGGAAATAGAGATGAGCTAGAACCAATGAACAAAATTTAAATTTATATTTAAATATAAATATATTTATATATTTGTGCAGGACCTCAGTGGCTAAAGGGAGAGTAGACATCCAGTAAGCAAAACTTAATTTGTCTGCAAAATGGTGTGTGCTGGTAGAGTCATACAGCCCATAGTTTTGTAGGATTTAGACTAAACATAGTGGTGAGCTGGTTGTTGCATCCTAAATAGGTAGTCTTATTACTGCTGTTTCTCTTAGACACTTATATCAATGTAGCATTTAAGAACCTCATTAAAAGTTGAGAGCTACCTTACCCTAGACACTGCATGGATATGTAAGAAAAGCCAAAATTCACAGTTAGTGTTTCAGACCAGATGCAACTGAAGGCTACAACAGGAAAGGTGCTGTGAGCATATTGGTAAGTAAAAGTGTGTTCACACAGAGTGCTCGGGAAAATGAGTTAACCAAGTTTGTTAAACCTGTGCCTAATGTGGCTACAGTGTGTTAGAGCTACTTTAGTCTTGGGAGAGAGTATCCTCAGGCAATGCCTTCTGCCTGTTCCTTCCTTTCTTTCTCTCCTAACCACCTCAGACGTCCCAGACCTCTCCTGGCCTTGCCGCTGGGGACTTCCAGGTAGGCATTGGGAGAGAACTGTGCTTGAAGGTTGGCTGCAAAGCAGGATTTGGGAAGGTGTTGGTCTTATTGGCATGGACCAGCAATGCAGTTTGACAGAGGATGTGTGTGTGTGTGTGTGGGTGTGTGTGTCTGTGTCTGTGTGTCTGTGTCTGTGTGTGGTGTGTGTGTCTTTTTCCCTGTTTGGGGCTGAAGGGATTGGGTGGCTGAGGGGAAAACTTGACAAAAGAGTAAATTCATACATCTGGTAGGTAGAGCAGGGCAATGAAGTGAAGTCTAATAAGAAAAGCATGGTAATGCATTAATTCAGTCAGTGGAAGTGCATAAAGTGTGATGATACAGTCAGGAAAATGATGGAGGAGGGAAGTTCTAGCAGTTACTAGACAATGTAATACCTGGGAACTTTGTAAAAGCATTTCAGTAAATGTAATTTGGATGTCAGCTGTCCATCAGAGGAAATGATGCAAGTAAAAGATTTGAGAAAAGTTTGGAAACCATGTCCTTGCACTATTGCCCCTTCTTTTAGCCTTCCTTCCTTCCTGCAGGGACTTGGGAAGATTTAACAGCAGGATAATGTAGCTGGCAATAGAAGGAGCAAGAATACATGGAGGAGCAGAATTACCAGCATCAACAGAGCTGCTGTTCTAATGCCATATATCTCTTAATGATGTCAGAAGCCTAAGGTTCCTTCACTTTTGGCTGAAAAAGTAACTCCTGATTGGCCTTTTCTTCCTTAAGTATGCTTTCATGGAGAAATATGCCTTTAAATTACAGAATCACAGAATCACAGAATGATCTAGGTTGAAAAAGACCTTTGAGATCATCACATCCAACCTATGATCTAACACCTCCTCATCAGCTAAACCATGTACTGAGTGCCACGTCCAGTCTTTTTAAAAACATTTCCAGGGGTGGTGACTCCACCACCTCCCTGGGCATATGATTCCAGTGTCCAGTCACTCTTTCAGTGAAGAAATACTGTCTTTAGCTCTGGCATAATGATAGATTGAGTAGTTTTGCTTCCCTTCCCTTATCAGTTTTCTACAATTCCTACACTCTGATTTATATTTAGCATCAGCTTCTTGTTTGTTTAATCAGCAAGCAATGCTGTCATAGCTCTCATACCTGCTGTTAGGGTAGTTTTAATTGGTGAAGACATCTTAATTTTACTGAAATGCTTTCACACAGTTCCTGGGTATCATTCAATTTTTCTGCTTAAATTATTTTCCCAGTAGATTTGGTCATATGCTAATAAAATTTCTGAGCTGATTGGGTGATGCAGAAGTTTGAGACACAGTAATATTAGGAGGTAGACAATGGTGGACCTACTTATTCTATGAATTTTTGTTCTCCAACTTCATTCATAGCTCCCTGGCTACACATATACATTTGTAGTGTTCTTATAAATATGAATTTCAAAAGTGAATAATGTTTATGTCTGGCATCATGGTATGAATTAAAATGGCATGTGTTTTGTTTAATACAACAGTGCAACATTGATCTTTTTAAACAAAAAGACCAAGTTTTAAAATAACATCCAATAGCATTCCTGAATTTTGTGTTGCTCAGGCAGCCATCTGAATTTCCAGTCAGCATAAGTTTAAAGCCACATAATTTTCCTCTCAGAGGAGAATTCAAATCCAAGGAAATTTTTTTCTGGTCGCTGTTGTTTTTAAAATTTTGTTTGCCTGTTTTTGCTTGTGTTTGCTTTTTTGCTTGTTTGTTTTGTGTTTTTATTGTGTTTAGTACAGACCAGTACCACGGTGAGAACAGGTACCTTCTTTTTAAGCATCTCACATTATCTTTGAACTCCCCTCTTTCACACAGTGCCAGGACAGACTCTGTTGTTGTCATTGAATCATACTTCCATTAAGTACATGAAAAACCCTTGCTGATGAGAATTATCCATATTGTTACAGTTATCTGAAAAAATATATTGGTTATTTGGAAAGATGATACTCTGTCTGATTCTGCATGTCCATGTATATGAGTTAACATTATTAAGATCGTGTGAACTGTCTTTGCAGTCTTAAATACCCATATTTTAGTTTTTTCACAAGTAGATGTAATATCTTTAGTTTGATTTAATACTAAAAAAAATTCTAAACATGCCTAAATTTGTGAATATAAATGGCAGCTGCAAAACCATAAAAGTGTATGACAATTTTAATGTTTTTTTTCTGAAAACAAACCCAGGTTTTAAATGTGCAGTTGAAATCTGTGGGTTTTATTTGCCATTTATTGTCACAACCTACCTCTCTTACCGGAATGAAAATAAATATCTTCCTTTTATAGCTTACAAAAGATAAATTCTTGTCTGCTCTTGCTGGTGATATAATTTTTCAAATAGCCATGATGATTGAAGTCTTGAGTGTATGAATAGAAAATTGAAATTGTTTAGTTGAAAGAGAGTCATGATATTTGCAAACATGCAGCAAGAGCAGAATATGGAGATAAAAATAGGATCACTTTTGGGTGTAATAAATGCTAAAGTTAATAATGAGAAAAAAATAATCCAAAAAAACTATATCAAACCTGCAAGGCTTTCACAAGCAGACTCTTCAGAATTTTGGGAACATCATAGAAAGTATAATAGTTTTATAACACTTCTGGTGTTTTTTCAAACAATCTCCTCTGACTACTGACCTATAGTAAATCTGCCAGATTGCTTCTGCCACATTTGAAATTTATACTACTCAATCTTTTACAAGATCACTTTGTTCCTACTGATTTCCTTCCCATATGCACAAATACAATATTTTCAAATAAAAAGACAAAGGTTTTAATTAGTGTTGTCAGTCTGAGGGTGAAGAACTCTTTATTTTTCTTTTTAAATTAGACTCAATGATCTTGAACATATTTTTTTTTCCAAAGGAAATGATCATATGTTTCTATGAAATACTTCCAGTGTCTTCTAGATAATGATTTTCTGTCCCATTTGTGAAAATAAGGTTATCTTTATGGCTTTACTTTTAGTTTGGCTTTGCATGCATTTTGTGGCATTTTTAAGTATATCTGGAAGCTGAGATAATTTAGTGAAAGAGTGAAAGAGTGGTGTTAGGTGAAAGGTTCATACTTTAGGTGAATTTTATCTGAGTTCAGCTTTTTCAAAAAAAACCAGCAGTACATTTGTTACAAAAATGATTTTAGTTTTAAGTAAATACTGATGTTATGGGCTTCTCCCCAGAACCATACCTTTCAAGTGCTTTGGTAGAGAAGCTGTAAAATGAGTCAAACTGTTGCATTAGGATCCATGGATGCCTTTGGTAGTGTGTCCTTTCTCTCTCAGATATGGTTTGTGTCTACACTGAGTGTGCCTGAGGTCAAAACAACACTCAGGGAATAAAGTGGGACCCACAAGCTGCCTTAGAGTTTTCAGTATTTACCTGACCTGAGTTAGTTGTGTAGCTTGTACTGAGTCATGATTGTTCAATTGTTGATAATACCATGAAAATATTATTTAGTAGCAGTTTAGCAATAAATTTATTTAAATCCTTAATTCCCATAGATAAGTGACTGTGTTATCATTTTAGTTTTTGTTCAGAAATTTGAGAATGTTTTCAATATTCCTGTCATGCTGTGAAGAAGTTTAGAACAGTCCTAGTGCACCAAACCAAAAAGTTGAATAGTTGAATTAAAAGACAAATTAAAAATATTTTCTGATTTTCTCTATCCTTATGGTTCTTGGTTTATTTATTTATATTTTCAGTTTGATTTTTTAATCATTCTGATGATGATTTTTGGGTCCCAGCAATGATTTCTTGTTTAGTGTTTAATGTTATCCCCCTTAACACTCAGACACTCAACAAATGTTTAGTTGCTATGAGTACTAAGCACAACTCCTGCATATCACCCCACCTTTGCAAATGTATTGAAATGTAACATCTAGCAACTGTTTTTTTTTTTTGCTATTTACTCATCTGTGTTCTAAACATGAAATTCCAAATTAGATGCTTATTAATGTTGCACCTATATTTTAGCAAAAATGTTGATAAGGTATGAAGAAGCTGTAAGCCACATAACACTTCTATACCTGCCTTTATTGTATTGCCTTTATTGCATTTATGTACTGCTGCCTTTATTGCTAGTTCTTGAGTAGTCTTGGTGACACAGAGAGATGCAATGAACAGAGAATTCTTTAGACCTGTACCAAAAAGCAAAGGTGAGCCAGAACATGTTTTCCCAACTTGATTTTATTTTTTTGTGTTTGACTTTTGTGCTAAACATTGAGAACCAAGGTTAAAGGTACAAAAGAAAGGGTTGTTAATGTGAATTGTTACTGGGTGGGAATAACCCTTTGAAATATAACTCTTTGGAATATAACTCCTTAGAATAACTAAAAGTATTGCTATTTGATCTTTAATTACAAGATTTTTTGCCTGAATTTCTGTCTGTTTGACTGACAGCTCTGCTTTTTAGAGGTAGCTCCTGCAATGGGGCTTATCTGTAGCATCCCATCCTAAAGGTTTTCACATGCAGTGGCATAAGTGAAAGGGAGGATGATCTAGGTTAGATATTTGAATGTCCCTGAAGTGTGAATGAAAGCTTAGGCATGATTACAGGTCTCTTGTGGTGTCAGTGTTTTCTTTTGCTATTGGTGTCATGAGCTCCTTTGCAAGAGGAGTCCACACAGACAGTAACAGAGATGATAGCTGAAGTAAAGGCCAGTGGTGATGTAGGAAAAATTGATTTTAAGCCTTCTGAGAAATCTGGCAAGACCAAAGGATAAAGCTCACCTTAATAAAAATTAGCTTAAGTGTTCTGTATTGTGCCTTTATGTGTTTTACTACCTGTGCTTTGGTCAAGTGGGAGAGATCTCTCAAACTGAGTGTGGTAAAGAGAGGGTCTGACCTGAGGAAAGGGGATGTTTTGCCTCTTAATCAAGTAATCAAGCCATGAGAAAAGTCTGTCTGAGACATCTTTGAAGGATGGAAAAACTGCATTGCCAGAATAAAAAAGCTGGGTTTTTTTTTTNATAAACTCTTAGTTTTTTTTTTTTTTGTTTTTTTTTTTTTTTTTTTTTTTTTTTTTTTTTTTTTTTTTTCATTTTTCAAGCAGAGAAACTAAATCTCTGAAGTCATTGCTATTTACCATCTTACACTTAAGTAGTCTGAATCCTGTTTAGATCAGCCAGTATTGAAAGTGGACCCATCTGATAAGGGCTTAGTAGTTACACCTTTAAATGACTGGTGAGTCTCTGCTCTTATCCCCATGGCATTGATTATGATGCATCTCTCCCTAGGGCTGTTTACAATGCCCAACACACAGGACTATGCCTTTTCTGGATCCTCTGCCATTGCAGATTGCAGGCTGCAGCTTTCTAAAAGCTGGCAAACTCAGTATCACACAGATGTTGAAGCAAGGCAATTCTTAGAAAGTCTGATTATAGTGAATCATTGAGACTGAATCTTTACATTAAAAAATACTTTTCTCAAAGTCTCATGACTTTTGGCTTCCTAACTTTTTCTTCTGGAAATACCATGAAGATACTTCATTTTCCATAGTTCTGTGTATACTTTATAGTCCACAGTTTTCCTTAGCTTTCTTTTTTCAAAAGCAGTGGTGAGGGAAATGAAAAAATTTGCCTGTTTATTTATGTCATGTATTGTACCATGATGGTTTGTGTCATACCTGAACTTCCATGATGAAACTGTGATAGAAGTGCAACATGAAGTGGCTTTGACATAAAAGAAGACATCCCTTCTGTTAATTAAATTTATATTAATAAATATGCTAACACAGGCTTAGATACTTTCTGAGAAAAGATCACAAATATTGTATGTTTCATTTTCTATTTCTTTTGTAATTCAGAGATGCAGCCTGAAAGTGGGCTGTTGAGACTATCCATGCTATCTCTGGAATAAAGCACTTATAGCCAGAGTGGGGTATTCTATACCTAAATGAATTAAGAAACAATAATTCTTTTTATATCCAACAGAAGTAAGGGTTCTTGAATGTCTGGAGGTAGGTACAAGAAGCCAGAGATGCAATCAACTGTACTTTATAGACTCATAAGTAATATAAAAATAAAACCCACATGATTCATTAAAAAAAAAGAAAAAAGATATAAAGGTTGCTGGATGATTTAAGGCGAGATTAACAAATCACTACAATGCAATTTATGGCTTTAGATAATGGGAGGTCAAACATGTATTACCAGCTGACTTAAATTTGATTTGACTGAAAGATAAAACTCTGCTACATGAACTGTATTAACTGAAAGCCTCTGCTTTACATTTCTCACTGATGGCACCCTGGGGAGGCAACTTTCTTGGCATTTCACATCCAATTTAAGCACATCATTGATGAAAAGATGGCTAAATTGGTGCATCGTTTTGTAATAAAATATCTCACAAATTGTTTATCTGATCAATGGAGAATGCAGTCTCAAGCTGTTCAGGGCTAATGTGCTCATTGCACTAAAATAGTAAGTTATTGACTGTCAGAGGGACCTGGGAATTTCTAAACACAGTTCAGATTTCCTGAATGTGAGCAACATATTGCATCAGAATAGTAGGTTGTAAGAGATTAACTCTGCTAGCTGAATTCTCACTGAAACCAAATAGATGTGAGCAGAGGGCACTAAGCACTTAGTGGGAAATGTTCAGCTTCTCATATGATCAGGCTGCAGAGGGCAGAAAGGGGTCTTATTCTTACCTTTACTTATGCATATTTTACATCACTGCAATTCCATTGACTTTATTTGATAGTCCTGTAGCATAAGAGGGAACATTATGCTGTATGTGTGTTATATATGAAATGTTATTTTCAGAGCTGTGAGATATTTTGGTGCCTGGGGTAGGATGAGACCACTCCTTTCAGATGGGAAGCATCTGGGCCCTCCTCAGGGCCAGAGTCACATGGAGAATTTCCCTGGGGAAATGCCTTCTCTCTTCAGACATGGGCTGAGTGAGCCCTGAGGGGAGTTGAGTGGATGTGGTATAGAGGGAACAGGAAACTATCCTGTGAAGGAACAAGGTAGGGAGATAGGGTATATAGTGCTTTTCCTCCTTTTAGTTTGGCAACTATTTTGGTGGAGCTGATGCCCACTTTGCATCCTAAGGATAAGGAACCAATACCCTGTTACCACATTCAGCTGGACTCACTCCTGATCTCACAGGAATGCAGTTTTGCATATTATTTATGCATCCTTCTTCCTAGCTTTCCATTTGTCATGCCTTGCTGTTTCTTTTTTCACTGTCATTTTCCCACAAAAGGAAGGGGATAGGCATTAATGAGAATGGTTTTGTCAAGAAGGAAATCCCCAGGAGCTCTGTGTTTAGTGGGCAAGGCTCCTGTCTCTACAAGACTGGCCTCGGTCACTGTAGATATGGAAGGAAATGAGTTGTGTGATATTTATTTTCCTAGAAATGTTCAGTCCACTATAGAAATGACTCAGAGACAGAAAAAAAAACCACAAAACCAGATTAGTTGGTGTGTATTTTTAGTAAAAGGAAAGTGGTCTTTTCCCAAGGATGAGGGAGGAAAAAACTTCTTTCTTTGCAGCCCATGGACTTAGAACCTTGCAAAGTTGGGCATATGTATTTGTTCCATATAGGAATTGGTAAAAGAGTGGGAAAGAGAGAGAGAAGCAATAGGTCCCATACCCTTCCCCCCTTAGCTACTATAATTAAGTTATAAGAATTATTTTGATTACTTATTCAGCCAAAAATACTAGGTTTTGTTCCAAGTTGTAATTGAATTTTGTTTGACTGAAACTGGTAGTTTTGTTAAGGGAACACAAATCATGTTTCCATGAGGAGGGAGGGTGGTCTTCTGCTTAAAGCTGCTACCAGTGACAGACATAAACTCATTTTGGTCCCCACCAGTGATCTGCAGTGTTACTGAGGCCAGATGGACCAACTGAAGTCCTTCTTTCTTTTCTGACTTTTGGAAGTTAAGTAGTCCTAGGCCTGCTCAGTCCTTGAATAAGAGTTCCAGGGAATCACAGAAAGCGGAGGAACAAATGAAAGAGTGTTTCTTTGTCACTTCCATCACAGACACCGAGCAAGTGGATGGATATAATTTTGACACTCTGTTGTGATTTGTGGAAAGCTAGTGAGGAGGGAGTTGTTGCCTAAGAACTGACTCCAATTCTAAGCATGTTTTCCAAATAGTTTTTTGTGGAGAGAATTTGTACTAATCTTCTTCTCTTCCCTACCCCCTCCTCACCCTCCATGAAGGTGTTTATCTTCAGGAACACATGGGTTTGTAGGACTCCTAAGGGCTTCTGACTGTGCCCAAACACTGTTGGTTTCTTTGAGATCACAGTTGTCAAGGCTAGCATGCAAACAAGAAATGTTAGAAAATGTTTTTGAGGACCTTGCTATGTAGAAATATCTGACTTTAAAAAATATGTGTTAAATGAACGTCTTTTCCTCAAAACAAGGAACAATAGTTTGGATGTATCTCTTTCTTGATATCAAAGATTGCTAAGTTAGTATGATGACTTTATTGGCATTTGCTATCAACAGAGAAATGATGATGAAAAAATGCAATGGGCAAAATAGAACAAGGGCAATGAAGGAAAATACTCTTGATGAGCAAGTGCTTTGCTTGTTCTGTGCTGTTTTCATCATCCTTGAAGTAATAATCCCCTATTGTTTAAAAAAATGTATAGACTTGTAGATAATGGCAAAAGCAGAAACCTGAGTTTACCAGTTTTTAGTTAAAAATACTTTCTTTTTGTGCTGGTGTGTTCCTGACATTTGCTCATTTTGGTTTTGTGCAAATGAGGATAGAGCTCTTTGTGTGTTATACAAAATTATTCTAGTCTAATATTAATCTTGTGATATGAGTTGTTCATGAGAAGTCACACTGAATAACTCTTGAGGATTCATTACCAGAATTAAAGGATTTATTTAAAATATTATTTTTACATGTACAACCAAGAATACTAATTTTCTACCTAAGTGATAGTAAATCATTAATTAATATTACTGCTACATTAAAATCAGTGTGTTAATCATATCCTCCTAATCAGGGGAAAGAACATGTCCTTAAGAAATAAAATACTCTTACGTTTACCTAGATTATAGAAAACACATTCTTAAAAGTACCTAGATCCAAAGCTGCATTTTCCTCATTCAGCAAGCAGGTAGTTTTTGGTCTGACAGATGACATAGTCAGAGTCTTTTCTTCACCTAGTGATTAAACCAAAGCTGAACACACTCACTTGGGTACATCAGGGGGCTGATCATTGTGTCACTCTCATTATTACAAGACGTGGTAGTTCCCAAATGCCCCACCAAAATTCTAGGTCTTTTTGGTGAAAGTGCATTTAGGATCATGGATTTCTCCATTATCACATCAAATCTAACCCTTGTTTGAGTCCTTTCCTGTCCTTGTTGGGATATTTCTCCTATCCATTAGAAAAGTAATTATCAGGCAGATGTGGAGGTAGTAGGTGGGACAACAGTGACTCTTGAAATACAACTCTGTCCTTCCCAAATACATTTAACTACTTTTTCTAGTAATGAGGCAGAATAAGTGATAACACAAATATTTAATCTTATCACCAAAGGAAGACATGGAAAAGATCAACCAACGGGAGAAAATGTCTTATGAGAAAAAAAACTAAAGCAGAGAGGTATCTTCAGTCTGGAAAAGAAAAGTCTCATAGGGGATCTCATCACCATCTTCCTGTACTTAAAGGATGGCTACAAAGAAGATGGAGGCTTTCTCTTCAAAGGAGTAATGTGGAGATGACAAAGGGCAACAGGTTCCAGGATAGGTTTCATCTTGATATGAGAAATAAAATTTTCAGAGTGAGAACAACCAATCACTTAAACAACTTCCCTAAGGGCCTGAGTTCCCATCACTAGAGGTTTTCAAGACACAGCTGGGAAGGTAATTAGCAAATCTCATCTAGGTTCCCTTTTCCATAAGATGTTGAGGTGATCTTTCAAACACCTTCCAACCTGGACTGTCCTGTGATTTTATGTCACTCAGAGTTTTTTGCTATGTTTGCTTTTCAAGACTTATTGAAAGACATCTGGTATTCTACACACGTTCACAGTTTGATGCCTTCCTAAGCCCATTCAATAAACATGCCTTTTCAGTAAATTTCCTTAGTCAGTCATTGAGATATGATGTGTAATGTATGCTATAAACACACATCCCAATTTGGTGTCTCTTTGGCTCATCTCTTGCTATCCTGTGTGCTACATTAAGAAATCCCACACTTCCTAGAAAGAAAACTGGTTTTGGATACAGCTTTTCTCTAGAACTTCTTTCTAATAAAATGAGAAAGAATATGTGTATTGTGGATACCAGTTTTGTGATAAGCTTTTGGATCTGATCTTTAATTACAGGTTACCATGACTACATTTTTTGATTCTTATTTTCCCTGGCAAATGGCTTCTCTGAGTTGTGGATGTATTTAATTTGTGAAATGCTTCTTAATGCATGTAGATTAGATTGAGTGCGAGTTTGTATAAAAACAGCTCTTTCAAAAATCTCATCATGTATGCTGTTGTCATGAAAGTTAGTGGAAATATTTGCCCTTGCATTGAAATAACACTAAGTGGCACTGAACATCTGTTTGTTAATGGACAATCAAGTTGTACTGAAAATATATAAATAAAAAAATAGCTGAATGAGTAGATAAGACTAGGCTGAAGAGACTTCAGATTGAGATAACTGTCGGCCTTCATGATGTAAAACTGTAAACTATTAGAGGTGAAGTGTTGTGCTCATTACAATACATATTTCACTAAAGAATAGCATGCTCTGAGGCCTGTATTTATTCTGCAATACATTCCTGCCTCAGGCCTATTTTGAGGTGTAGGGTGAAAGGACAAATGTCTTTAAAACTTGAAGAGTAGATGCCTTTTACTGTAGCTGCATATGCAACACACAGCTGTATTCAGTAGTTTATTGCCTGTGTTAATTGTGAGCAGTAGGCTGGAGAATGTGTGTTCTAATGAATGGCTTCCCCCGCTGTTCAAATATTTTCAGATAGCAAGCAGAAACTCCAAAGAAAGAAATTCCAATTGCATTTGAGGACTCAAAAGTACATAGTTCCAAAGTTGTTGCTATAGTAGTAATATTATGGGATATCCACTTAGAACAGCAGCTTAAGTGTTGCTACATTTCTTCTAGTGACAAGAGATCTTAGCAAATACAACTCTGCAATCTATTTCATCTCCACTAAGGATAAACATATGTCAAAGAAAGAGTCTCTGCTAGGGATTACCCATTTACCACAGTGGTTTGATTGTTCTTTGCTTCTAGCGTAGTGTAAATCTGGAATGGCACAATGAAATTATTGGAGCAAGTGCTGTGACAGAGCATCAGATCTGCATCATGAAACTCTCTCTCCATTGAAATCAAGGAGAATTAGAGACTGATCTTGGTGCTGGAGGGATTTCAGATGCAGATATGTTACTAGAAATTATAGTGGGCTGCAGTGATATATAGAAATAACTTTCCAAGGCAGTGATCAAGGATTCAAGGCAAAAGAGACCTTATCTGTTCCATCAAGCAGAAAAAGAGAACAGAGTAATTTCCAAACTTTAAATGGAGTAAAGTGGGACAATAATCATAATAATTACAAAAAAGGGAGTGACTAATAGTGGTTCAGAGCAGTGAAACCTAGTAGAGAGGGAATGGAAAACTAAAGATGATTTGTTAAGATTTCTATGCCTGTATGACATTGACATGTAGTATCCCAAAAGATGTTACAAGAAGAAATTTGGTGCTCTAAGGAACTTCAGACAAACACTAAGAAGGCCAGGCTGATGGCCTGAAAAATATTTTAGTGAGGGCAGGTGCATGGGAGAACTCATAATACTAATTTTGCAATTGCTGTACTGGGCTTCCCATATGTCAGCTGTGTGTAGTTCTTGGCTGGTCTGACCACAGAGTGCTTACAGCAGTATGCTAAAAAAGGGATGGTCTACCAGAATATATATCTATCTAATAAGTATTAATTTGCTAGGGAAAATTCTGTTTTGCATTTCCAGTGACTGTCTTGTTCCTACATCTAAGGATGGTATTTTATCTCCGTTTTCTTTAAGGATGGTAATATAATTTTTGAGGCAGATCCATATTGCCCTTAATCTCTGTGTCAATCTCATTGTGATCTGACTTTATATTTCTTTTATGTGGCTGAAAAGTTTTTTGCTATTTTTCTCATTACTGTTGCAGGATCGTGCTCATGTTTCAATAACTTTCTTTCTGTGGGAACTCCTTTTGACCTCTGAGATACGTTTACCAATTCTTTTTTCCCCTTTCCTTAAAGACTTTCCATACCGGACAAATAAGGAACACCAAAGAACAGTGAAATCATCAAGAAATCATCTGAGGTTCAGAAGGATACCTCAGAAAGTTCCTGGGAGGGATGTGAATGTCAGAGAACAGCATGACAAGCCATAAAAATCACAGATTAGTTTCTTTTGATATTCTTTCACTATGAGAAATTAGCTGTCATGAAGAGAAGAGGAAATCAACAGAGGGTGACTGGAAAAATTATTTATTTGAACTAGGGGAAAAGGGAATATGTCACACTTACTTCCCCTTTTAGCCTTTTTCAAAGCAAAATTCTAGTCAAGGTATATTCAGTTAAAATTCTGAAATTTAATCTTACCGTCACAGAAGCAGAGAACAGGTAAGGCCGAAAGTGGACCACGGTGGGTCATCTGGTCCAACCTCCTTATTCAAGTAGGGCCATCCTAGAGCAAATGGCACAGGATTGTGTCCAGATGGTTCTTGAGTGTCTCCAGAGACTCCACAACCTCACTAGGAAATCTGTTTCTGTTCACAGTCACCAGCACAGTAAAGAACTTCTTTTTCATATTCAGATGGAAATTCCTGGACATCAGGAATTTCTACATATTGCCTCCTGTGCTATTGCTCAACACTGCCAAGAAGAGCCTGGCTCCATCCTCTTCCCTCAGATACTTCTGTGTTGATGAATTCCCCTCTCACTGTGCTCTTTCTGAGGCTGTGAACAGCCCCAGCTCCCGCAGCTTTTCCCTGTAATATACAAGCCCCAGTGCCGTAACCATATTTGTCACCCTTCAGAACTGGACAAAGCACCCCAGATGGAGCCTCAGTAGGACTGAGTAGAGGGGCAGGATCACCTGCTAAAACCTGATGGCATTGCTCTTCCTAATACCCCCCAGGATACCATTCTTGTCCCCCAGAGGACACTGCTGGCTCATGGATAGCTTGTTGTTCACCAGTGTTGCAGCGTGGGTCAATGGTGACTCGCCACAACCTTCCTGAAGCTTCTCCGTAAAAAAGGAGTTCAGGCAGACACACAGTAATCACTCGATACACACATGCCATAGACAGCTTGACAAACAACGGAGAGCGGGAAGGGACTTTGTGTGGAGTTTCAATGGGGCTTATTTTAACCACACACTGAGGAGCGCAAAGAGAGAGATGGTTGGAGGGGCCAGGCTTATATATGGGTAGAAGGAGGTGGAGCCAATGGTAGCAACCAATCACCGAGAGGTGTGGGTGGGGAAGAAGAGTACAATGACCAATAGGAAAACAGAAATGTAAATAGATGGGGTACAAACCAATGGGGTTACAAGGAACAGAGAAACTGCTAGAAACCTGACCATATATGGTCAGCTGGGAATGTAACAGCCAATGGGGCAATGGGGGGTGTGGCACTGGGGTTGATTGACAACCTATCAGTTAAACAAGGGGTCCATAAGAGAGCTTAAAGTCAAGGGGACATTCTTCCAAGGCATAGCCTCAGGAAGCCCCTCGTGGGCCCACAGGCCTCCACACACCAGAACCCCCAGGCCTTTCTCCGCAGAGCTGATTTCCAGCAGTCAACCCCCTACTTGTACAGCTGCATGGGGTTTGTATTACAGGAAAAGAAAGAAATTACCAAATTCAAAATGTTCTAGCTAAAAAAATTTGTTCTATGTAAGATTTTTTGCTTCGTACAGGGCCTGTATTTTGAACTTTTCCCTCATTTTCTATGCCTCCTGTCTCTGGTTCCAGACACTATGTCTCTACTTTCTTCTAGCTGGGAGGAGAAAATGGGAGATAAAGAGGGTGGTTAATATGATGGCAAGGTTTTTTTTAATTCACTAGTTTTTACACATAGAATATTTTCTGTTACTGTACCAAATAGCAGGAATCTAAATTTTAAGGCAGATGTCTGGAAAAAAAAAAAGAAATGAGAAAATTGAAATGATTGGTTTTTTTCAATCCTTGAGAAAAATGTGGTAATTGAAAAAAAAAAAATCTCAAACCCCAAACTAAACAGAATAAACAGTGCTCATACTTGATGGCCTTATTTTTGTGGAAGAGTCTCTTATATTGACTTAATGATATCTGCCGGAATTGAAACAACAGTGTCTACACAAGGGACTTACCCCGTCTAATTGCATCAATTGAAGTGATTCAATTTTTTTGGCAGAGACAAGCATAGGGAGATGGAAAAAATAAATGGCTATTTTTTATAGTGAAATAAAGGAGAGAAAGCAAAGACAACAACTTATGGCCCTGGAATGCCATGTTTTTATATCTTGGAAACCATGACCAAAAGATGCTAATTTGTTTCAACTCACTCACTGTGTGGACTCCCTTTGATCCTCCTGCCTTTCTTAGAGTGTGATATTCTCACATTTTAATGCAGTATCATTTAACATTGAGATGCAGGGAAAATTGTCCAGTAAACAGCTTTCTTGTACTGATTTGGAGCTTGTGGGAAAGATTATAGCATGAGCTGGTGTCTGCCACAAGAGAAATGGATTATTACTCTGGGAACACTTACATCAAGGAGGGCTCTTTACAGCTGAAAGAGGCAACCTTTTACAAAGAGCTGTGTTCTGTGAACTCCTTGTCAGCTTGCTGGAAGTGCTAACTCACTGCATACAGGTCATTCCTTCTCAGAAACCTGGGAAAAAAGCTTTAGCATGCTATTTGTGACTTCACCTCCTTGAATGTAAAGATGTTTTCTACAAAATGACACCCCATCAAGGAAAAAAAAGTAAAAATCAGATTTAATGAGACAGAGAGTTTGGGGGGGACAGAAAAAAGGGGTATTTTAAAAGACATCAATGCTACGCACATAGCAGTATAAGCTTTCAACAAACCAGCCTGCGTGATTCGGATAATATGGGAGTGGTGGTATTTTCCAGACAAAATCCAGTTCTAATAAGACTAAGCACTGGGTAACAAGGTCTTCCTGAATTTCCCCACTGCTGAAATCCTGTTTTGTTTCCTATCAGTTTGAGTGTTATGATAAAATTAAAAGCCTCACAAAGGAACATTTTTAATTTTGTTTCTTTAAGACTTTTTTTTTTTTTTTTTTTTTTTTTTTAAGTCAAAGGGAACTATAGAATAAATTATTACAAGGACATTAAAAGGATTTCATTTCCTTGAGCATACATATGCATTCTGCTACAGCATGTCCTCTCCCTCCCAGTGTAGCCATTGATCCACAGCTTTTATAATGAACTCTAATAACAACTCTATTACTGCGAGTCTGCTGATTGGCTCAGGCACCCACAAAATTAGCTACAAAGAAGCCAGCTTGTCAATATTAATTCCGCCACAGAGATTACTTGTTATGGTAGAACAAAGGTGTTTTGGCTCGAGCTGAACAACTTAACTCCTTGTCTCATAAAATTTAAGCTGCTATTGATCTCCTTCTTCTATTGTGCTGAAGGATTAAAAAAAAAACCAGGGGTGCGCGCGCGCAGAGACGCAGACAGACACCGGCGTGCTGAATCACTCCAATGCATTCTCCTAAAGCACCAGCCTCCCCCTTGCTTCCTTCCCTTCTTTCCTTCCCCTTCCATCCCCTCCCTGTCTGCTAAGAATCATTCAGTAACATGAAGCAAATTAAATCAATGAATTCATCCTAGCAGATGGGTGCTTTAACAGTCAGTTAGCCTTTAGATAATTGAGGCGTTGACTCCGGAATCATAAAATGGATGGCTCGTTTGTACATTTTACTGAAATAGATCACTGAGGTTAAATAAATGAAATCCCATTTGTCAGGCGGTAATAAATGGCCTCCCCTTCTGCAAACAGCTCTGTTTGGCCTAATAAATACAGGGATGTTACAGTGCTCCTCCCTTGATAGGGTTATGGCTTAATGAAATGGTCTTTCCTCTGCTTGTTTTTGCCTCCTCCTGCACCGTGTGATAAGTAGCGAACCAACGAAGCTTGTAATTACAATCTTACAGAGAACCCAGCCAATCTGTATATAAATCTCACCATCCAATTACAAGATGTAATAATTTTGCAGTCAAGCTGGTAATGAGGTCTAATACTCATGCATGTGATAATCCCCCCTGGATGCTGACTCTATCAGATGTTAGCTTTGTAATTATACTGGCAGAAAATCATTATTTCATGTTCAGCAGAAAAATGAGGTTGGTGGGAAGTTAATTTTCTCTATGCTCTGTGAAGCATAGACAAAATTTTAATGATTTAATCATTATGGTTATCCCTTTTGCAATTGACCCGCGTTACTTCTGTAGAAACATTGGCACATTTAAAAGTCCCTGTTACCCGATAAAGCTTGCCAGGTATGCAGCTTTTAATGTAAGAATAACCGTATACAATTAAACTATTAACCTGCTTGATAGGGGAAAAATCCATAGTTTTTATGTTTTCATTATTTACACACAGGATCCAAAGGAATGTTTATGTCCTGCACTGCGATAAAAAAGACTCTTAAATAAAGAAAAAAGAAAAATGCTATAATTAGGATGTAAGCTCTCAGAACAAAACAGCAGGTTCACAGTGGTATTTTAGCAGCTCAGTAATCTTTTGTTGCTTTTCAGTGTAGGAGACATTCTTGAGACCTTATACTTCTACACAAGGAGCTTGTTATACATAATCAGCATTTTCACAAGAACTAGTTTAAAGGAATCGCTCGTGATACATATTTTTAATTGTGCTTTTCTGCTCTCAAAATTTTCTTATTATTTCTGATTGTCCAGCCTGCCAGGAGGACACAGAGTAAGAGAGAAGTCACAACACTGATATAGGAGAGTGAGAAAAAAAAACCAGCAGCACAAAATCAGAACTATAGAGAAGAAGGCAGGCAGGGCAAAAGACCAAAATGTGTTGCAAATTGCAACTAGGATGTTTAGTTACTTAAAAAAAATGAAAATGTCATCAAAGTTTTTTGTGCTAGGATTTCAGCTAAAGGTGGGAAGGTCTGCATCCAAACAGTACTTTAACACCCCATTGTCAAAGATTTGTGTGCTTAATTCTTCTATTTCTAAATTTGATTCTGTGCCCATTATGTTCCTTTATCAACTTTGCATATATGTAGATATATATATGTCTGTCTGTGTGTATTTAAATATTTATGTATATACATGCTCCGTTTCTCTGAAACATACATCATTAAAAAGTTAACTGAATTTTATCTTCTGGAAATATTTTATGTTTTCTTTAGAATGAGCAGCAGGATTAGGACCTGTGCCACACTTCAGTTAATGACTTTCATATTGGCTTGATCTGGTGTATTGGAAGACTTACCACAGCAGAACCCAATTAATATATGAAGTATGTAAAATATAATCTCATCTTTGATTCTTGTTAGACTTAGAAGATAGACACAGCTGTTGTTTCAAGTCCAAAGCAGTCACTGACACTGTCCAGAGAATGATCTGCAGGTAGAATGATCTGCTCACTTCTGAGCCCTTGGGATGTGGCTGATTCCACTTTCCTTCAGATTTGTCCTTCCAGACCTGCTGCAGTCATCTACAATCCCTTTACAGCCAGTGAACACTTCACGGGTGCCCTTCTCTCACCCAGTTTAGGCATCTTCCTTTAAAGAAGGTGATCTGTATCCCAGAAGAGCCACTGGCTATAAAAAAATAACACATGTATTGCTCAGATATTGATAACTACTTTGCAAGCCTCAAAGACTAGTTGAAATAAATTCCACCCTTACCTTCCTTGTGGATCCAACCCAAAGTAGCTCTGGAGAAGGCCTGGGGTCTATTATGTATTATGTATTAAATTCCTAATCTAGTGATATAAAAAAGGCAACTTGACAGACACGAATCCTGATCTAATTATGGTTCTCAGCCTTAAAAAAGGATTATTTTTTAATGAGTCCTGTAACTCAAAGCACATATATATTTAGACAATTTATCAAGCGTCTTAAGAAGAAAATCCTGACATTAGTTATGGTGGTTCTACTGGTACTCCATATGTTTTATTCCTGTAGAAGATGCTGGATGGTGATGAGGAATGCATATGACCTAAAATTAATTAGGATATTAAGAAACAGTGAAGACTAAGAGATTTGAAGAAGGACGTAGTACAGTAGCCAAGTGGACAGTCCTTTGCTGGCAAATCTATTATGTCTAACATGTTGGATGAAGAAATACCTAATGCCTTACTAGATACAAAATAAATTGTTCTGAGCTGGTAGAAAGATGAGGGTATTAATATAAACAGTTGAATCCAAAGTAATAAAAAATGCAGAGACTCAGAAGAATATGCAAAACAAAATATGAAATGCCATTTATTACAAAGGTACTTCTTTTTTTCTAGAATAATGCATTCCTTTTATCCATGTTACTCAGGGTTGTCATCTTTTACAAATTTTATCATGAGTTTGACATATTTGTGGGGGAAGGTTGGGTTTAGATGTATTCTTGAAGTCATGGTTTTGGGTAACATCCCTACATTTCCTTTAAAAAAGAAGAGAGAGAATTCTATAAACTTATTCCATAAACTTTAGCTTGGTGTCCCTGGAAAAATACATAAAGCATAAAATGGAGTGTGCAAAATTGGTACTACTGGCTCTTCTGTCTGAAATATATTTTTTTACTCTTGCATGCATACTTTTGCAAAATGTTGTGAGACCTGGAGATAAACCTGGTTTTCTGAACTCATGTCATGAAAAGATCTTAACTCTTTATTTAGCTAGCTAGATATTTTTCTCTCTGAGGCAGAACTGTGTTTAAAAGCCAAGTGAGTTTTACTGCTGGCTAGAGAATAACTGGACAACTGTATTTCCTTACTATAAATTAGGCTAAAGACTGCAGGCAGAGGCTGGGAAGTCTTTGGTTAAGACACTGAATTTAAGTCCAATAGAATACTTTAGGTGTTTTGTGAGTATGGCTATCCTCTAGATAGGTGGATATTTTTCTAATTTTCCACACAAAAGTATTTAGAACATGAGCTTGCCTTAACAAAACAAAGTAAATATTTACTATGTTTTAAAAAGCAAAAAAAGCCGATGAAGCTTCTCACCCAACTTCAAAAAAAAGTTCCTATCTCAATCTCTCTGAAAAAAACAGAGGAGTTGTGCAGGTAAATGCTGTGTGTAAAAGGAGGCACATTTGTCTTTTTGACATAGCCTGTAGTAATGGTTGTTCTGTGGTTCAATCTTTGGATTTCTTTGAGCTTTCTGATGCCTCTTCTGGTGTCTCATGGCATAGAGAGACGTGTCTGGGAGAATCCCAGCTCCTCAGGTTGCACATGCCAATAGCTAGGTGAGCTGTATATAAATTGGGAGCTAGTTTGTTGATCTAGAGGTACTTCATTGAGAGAGAGCAAACTTAGCCAAACAATGGGCTGTGACTGAGTCCTAGGATATAAGTAAATAATCAGGTAAAGAGGTTGTCCCCTTCTTAGTTACTCAGCACAGTTTCTGCCTGCATTCACTTACACTGACTCACACTTTTACAGTTCTGGCATTTACCTTGATTTCTATAATCCCCAGAATGTCAGCTATTTGGGATCCTTGAGCAAAGAGCCTCTCCTGTTTCCAGTCATATTCATCTCCTATTTCAATATGAAATTTACATTCAAAGTAAGACTCAAAGTGGAGAGCAAGTCAATAAGACTGCACACCCACCTTGCAGCAGGAGCAGTGTCTGTGGATTCTCTGGGAACCTTGACCTTGTCTGTGTTTTAGGACTGTCCTGTTCTGGGATCTAACTTCAGTCAAGTTTCCACTACAAAATTCTGAAACTCTCTGTGAAGCAGCCTTTGATTTTTGTGTGGTTTTATAGATCAGCATAATTCTAGTTGAGCATAGATTATACATATATGATACATACATGATTATGTATTCCACTAAACAAATCCAGTCCTTAGAAGAATTTCTGGGTTCAGCCATGATTCTGCTGGGCAGTTCCTGATTGTTGAACCTATTAAAGTGAAAATAACATGTCCAATGTCCTTTTGTGATTTGACACATCACCAAAGCTCATATGAAGGGGTTAATTTATTAAAAGGCACTGGCTCTTAGTTGCTAGGTAACATTGACCTTTTCCCAAAGGCTGTACAGCTCCAAGGAAGGTGTTTGGTAGAGGTAATGATTCTGTGTGGGATTTACTCAATGAGTTGGTGGTAACTTAACCTGCAGGAAAGTTGAGAGGATCTAGTGTTGGAACAAGCTGTCATCTTCCACTTTTCCACTTGTCCTCTTCCATTCATATTTCTCTTTAGAAAACAAAACAAATCAGATGAACAAAACCCAACCAACCAACCCAGGTAAATGACAGTTTCTTTAATTTGTCTGTGAAACTAGACAAGATATCCTGCCCTGAAGATCGGGCACTAGAAATTTGACTATGTTGTGCCT
>WEIU01016447.1:46037-79937 GCA_013389925.1 Aegithalos caudatus
TAAAATAATTCTTCTTTCAAGATTAGCATTATTTTAAAATAAAAACTTGAACATGTCTGATTTAGGACCTAAGCATGAAAAACCTTCCAAAAATTGTAGATGTTCCCATTAACTGTTATTTAAATGTTGTCAATCAAATCTGTTTTCATCTGGTACTGATGCCTTGTGAAATTTATTTTTTTAAACTTTCAGTCACACATGAAAAGTTTTGCAGATGGTGTCTCTTCTCATCTGTTTTTTCCAATTTTCCCCCTAAACTCCAGTTCTTACTCTCTCGACCCCCCAATTTGATTTCTCCTTCTTCTAAAAAAAAATAGATCTAATCAGTAGCATGTTAAACAAGAGGGGATCTTTTATGTATTCTGTGTTAGGACAAGGAAAGCATCGCTGTAGATCACTAGAATAAACAACTCAGGCTGATTCAATTACAATGCCTGGGCCAGGCTTTTATCTGCTGGTGACATCATTTCAATCAAAATGTAAAATAATACAATCCAATAGATGCAAGAGGGAGAGATAGGACACAGACTGCTGCACTTAGTCATTTAATAAAAAAAAGTGGAAGAAAGCTCTTTCTGACAGGCTGCTAGGACTTCCATTTCCAAAACTCTATTACCTTGTATAATAGTATTCAAAAGAATTGAATGCAGGAAATTGTCTATTACTTTTTATTAGTAGAAGCTGTTATGTAGGATACAGCCTACTGCACTGTTTTTTCTTTGTTCCTTTAATTAACAAGAGCATGAAATCCTTCTATTGGCAAGCACTTGTTCCAAAGCTTCTGTTGCCTTCTGTTTTTACTGAAAAGGTAGGTTTTTGTTCTTTTCTATTCTCTGAATGTCTTTTTTTTTTTTTCCTAAAAAAGTAATTTTTTCAAGTCACTGTAATCTAAAGTCTATCAGTTACCTTAATGGGCCCAGGAGAGGGTAGAATGCAGATACATTTCCATAGTTGCAGAACATTTTTATAAGAAAGTTTCACATTTGAGGAGAGAGTGAGATTCAGCTTGCAACCATGCTTAGTCTAGTGCCAGTCTTCTGACCATCTCATTTGCCAGCTGAAATTTGCTATTGCTTAATTTATTATGACAGAAAAAAAGATAAATTGGTATGTACTGATTTCATACATGCATGGTGCAAAGGAACATATTCTTTCTTCTCAGTCCTTTAGAATTGTCTGTGACAGCAGAGCATAGGGCCTTTTTAAATATCATCAATCTGGCCATCCTACATGAGTCTCTCAAATTTTACTGGGAGTAAAACCAGTAGTCCTGATTCCATTGAGATATAGTTTCACTTACTTCTACATTCATATCGATAATATACCAGAAAGCAGATATGAGGGGTAGAACTGTCACTTGTTGGAGAGAACATATTCCACTGATTTTAGTGGTTATTTAAATACATAATTTAAATTCACTGTGATTAGGTTCATAAAGGTCTGAACTAACTTTATTTAATAGTAACTTCTATCGCTAGATTGTGACATTGGGTACTGAACAGGATTTTGCCAAGGACAAACAATGTCTACTGCAGCTGTCACTGAAACAGTCTTCCTACCATTCTTACTGGTTTAGGGTGCATTATGAAGAAGTAGACTGAGTCAAATGGCTAACTACAGGTATTGTAGAAGGAATGTAACTTCATAAATTATTCTTATCAACATTGTCTTTACTAATGCAATTATTTCTTCTTATTATTTTGCATTTATCAGTAGGAAGTAGACCTGAAGAGAGCTGAGGTCTTTGGTGGTCTTGAAAGATGCTGACTTTACATCTTCTCTTGCTAAGAATGAGATTTCTGCCATTCTGGATAGCATTATTATTCCAAGCATGTGGTAAGCTTTTTCTGATGGTTTATGAAAAGAATACGTATGAGGATGAAGTAGTACACTACTATGTTGGGAACAAACTAGTGACAACTATAATCACTGAATAATTTAATCCTCCTTTTCACAACCATCAGGTGTGTTTTATTATTTTTCACATTTGTATCTGATATGCTGTGGGTTTTTTTACAGTGTCTGCAATGCTTTCCAGCATTCTTGTGCTGCTGCAATGGGCTTAAACCATAACAAAGTTGCAATTGTGATCAGGATCGGACATCCCATGTTGGACACATAACACCTGAATGAACACAGACCTAAGGTCATAACAAGGATAGTTTAAAACATGTGAACTAGTTATCTAACTCCTTATCTACCTAGGCAGTAAAGAGATGAGAACTCAAAGAGTGAAGAATGCTTAAAGCTAGATGTTGGCCTATGTGGGACAATGTCACGTGGAGTATTACTGCTCCTGTAATTTGGGTACCTGAGCTAAGGCTGCATAAGCTGAACCTGGATATTGAGCTACTTAGCCCATCCTTTATTTTCTGACACTGCCCTCACCTTTTCAGGTACGATGAAAGGTGAACCAGTCCTAAACCTAATCAATATTCCAGGGGTAAAGGGTTTTTCCTGGAAAAGTGAGAGCTATGGATTTCAACGGCAGGCGGCAGGAGTATCTAGGGCTTTGATCCCTTAGCTTTTGACTGGGTGAGTTTTCTGGTACTCTGTTTCTGGAAAAGAAATATCTTTTACTCTGTGTGTGACTGAGCGCTGGGCTAGACTGAATTCATCATTGTCCAAGTGTCTTGAGGAGAATCTTTGTGTGATGATGGAACAGAGACAGTTAGATGTGTCTTCAACCATTTCCCATCCCAGATGAAGATATGTGTTAGGGTTATCTTAGAAAAAGGTAATGAATTTGCATGACTATCTCAGTGCTTAGGAAACACTGTCATCCAAAATGGAGATGTGATTTTGACTGTAGGCACCCCTGGACATCATGCTGGAGAGCAATTTGTCAGAGATTCATTGAGTCTTCATCTCAGTTCAGGTGGAACTCTCATGATCTGCATCTTACAGCACAGTTTAAACCTAAAAAATGCATGCATGTCAATTCCCTGAGTTGGAGCTGGACCTTTTCTGACGATATATCTGACATGTTCAACCACAAATTGCTTTTCTGAACTTACATAGGCATGAAAACTTCCTCCTGACTAAAGTCCTCATTTAAATATATGTAGCTGAGACCCTTTAAAGTAATCTTTCTTCACAGGAAATAAGCCAGGGAGAGGACAAATAGCAGAATTTAACAAATAAAATCCAGAACTAGCCTACTGTAAAATGTTTTTGTGTGTGCTGTGGTTACAGTCCTCCTCTCTGGATGAAAGTAGAATGTCTCATGTGCCTTTAGAGTTGAGCCATGTGGTCTTTTTGGAAACACATCTTAAGTGGGTAACCATGAATGTTAAGTTTATAATAGAAAAACTGTTTTGCTGTAATTTCCAAACCCCCTAAAATATTAGGAACATGAAATTTTAAAAAAATAATAAGACAATACTTGTTGGTCCTGATTCTCCAGACAGTCTAGTTGGAACCAAGGAATATAAAGATTACATTTTCTGCTGGTTGCTGCTCTCCGTTATCCTGTTGTTACTGTGCTTTCCAGCTTGCACATCTCTGTGCAGCTCTTATGAATTTTAGTCCTGTTTTCCAGCCCCACTTGATCTACCCCTTCCTCCCTGGAGTCAGTTCTTGATTTACTGCTTTTAGCCTGATGTTTTTGTTCTCCTGCAATTTCTTGACTCCCCAAGCTCTGTTCCATTTTAATTACAGGGATATTCTCTCCTGAAACCTGAAGGTTATGGAGTCCTATCCTAGCTGGTGATTGTTTCAAGGTCTACCCAGAAATTACATCTTTATTTTTCTTTAGAAGGCATTACTTTTCCATATCTCACTGTTAGCAGATTTTAAAAATGCTTGAAGTAATTTGTATCATCTAAAATACTAAACATGTTTTAAAAATGTTACTTTTATCTAAGAAAACTTAGTTTTGTATTCCTGCTCTTAATAAGTCTAAATAGTTCTGTAGTTATAATGAAATGTATCTGATGAAACACACTATACAGAAATTTGGATCATTAACTGTTATATTTTTATCTTTGTACCGTTTTATGCTTTTTCTATTATAACATGGTATTGTTCCAACAAAATAATAAAAGAATAAAATATTAAAAAATTTTGAAAAAATTAAAAAAAAAAACCCATAAAATTTTGCCAAAATTTCAGACCCTTGAATGTTAGAAAGGCAAGCTGATCATCATACCTAGTCACCTTATTGATTGTTTAGATGTCTTGGTATTCCTGTATGTTTCAGTACAGGATGATATACAAGGTGTAATACTATCTACCTTTTCTCAAAATTTCACTTCTGGAAATAGTTTTGCAAAGTGTTAATCTTATATAAGCAGGGGGCAGGAAAGAGCAGGATTTGGGCATTGTTTTACACAGTGCATTAGTCTTCATGTCAATTAGGATAGTTTATACTATGTTATGTTTTTGGAGGTTATAAGGCTCCAGTTGTTGGCCCCCCATTTCAACATTATGTTAACCTAAGTAATTCTTTGTTGCACATGCAGGTTTGGTGAGCAGCCTGTTGGTCAAAAAGATTTATCAGAGAAAGCTTATACAGAAATGTACTTTCTTTTGTGACATGCTGTTATCTTGTGACATATTAGTGCTGTATAAAGTGAACCTGTACCTCCAGGTACGGGTCTGCTGTTTAATGTGTGTACTGCAGTTGATGAAGTTTACATAAAACTTTGTGCTGTCCAAACATGAATGGAACTAAAGAAAGACTTAGAATTAATTTAGCCTGTGAATTGAAATCTGAGTCTGTAAACTGCTGCTCATCTGCTAGATATTGGCTCCCAGGCATCTTGGCTCCTTTTACTCAATCAGAATTGACCCAGGCTTGATCATTAAGTGCAGTTTAGACCATCTGGAAGCAAGAAAGTAGATCTTCTATCAAATTCCAAATCCTTTAAAAATCTGTAAGAGTTTGGAGATGGTACTGGGTACTGACTGCTGGGAAAGACAGGGAAAGCTAATAACTTCATTGGCATTTGGCTGTAAAATTTCATAGTTGGCAAAGCAGTTTCTTAACAAGCTCAGGTCATTAGAAGGTGGGATTGGAAACCCTTCACTGGTGATGGGGCTGTCTCTGGAAACTGGCAAAGGAAGGAGTTGTGCAGAGCAGCAACTGTACATGGATTAGTTGTTGTTGCTGCTGCTTCAGAACAGGTGAGTGTGATGGGGCAGGCTCTGCTTCTGGATGGGATTCACACCCAGTCAGTGCTGTAAGCTCCCACATCAGTGCAGAAAGGAGACAATCTGTGAGCTCTCCAGTGTCCTACTCAGTCTGGTGCCACTCCTCCCTGCATCCTTACCTGTGGCAAGGGAGTCTCTCACCCATGGTAGTGTTGAGAAGGCAAAGTTCGACTTTGCTGACATTACTGAGAAGTCTGAGCCAGCTCTGACTGCATGAGAGACTTCAAATCTTCTACAACTCAGCCTGCAGAGGGGCTGAACTGGAATCACTTTTCTCCCTTCCTATTAAAACTACACTGCTGTGTGTAGAGTAATTTGAGAGAGAGAGATTTTACAGTCTGGTTTCAGTATTCACCTGGGAGGGGAAGATTGGGGGTCCATTTATTGTGCAAAGGTCTGTTTATTAAGTGGCCAAAGGAAACAAAAAAAAAAAAACAAAAACAACACAAAGAAGGAAAGAGGAGATAAAATGAAAGAGATAATAACTAACAACACAAAAGGTCATAATGAAAGAATTTGATTCAGCGAGTTCTGTTGAAATGGTCAGTTTTTGATAATTCGCTATGTAGAGACAGCTTTAAAGAAATTTTGGTGGCAAATGCAGTCCCTTCCTGTTTTCTACCATAATCATAAATTTCTTATAAAGGCAACTGGTCTTAAATATGCATTCTTCCTTTTCTAAGCTCTTCCAGATGGGAAAGGGGCTTAGTTTAGAGAGGAGCTGGATCAATAGTCTTTCTAAACAGAATAATACGTAGTCAGAGAACCACGTTTTGTAAGTTTTCCTCTGAGTCATTGAAGCTGCCCAGTTATCAGAGTGTGGTTCAGGGCTTTAGTGGGAGGTTCAGCTAAAACACCAGTGTGTCTGGATTGTTGTTAACATGGAGTGGAAACATTAGGGTGGCAGCAGTGGAAGTTTCTGTTGTTACTGTCTTTGCATTTGAAATGTACCTATCCATAATTAACAAATATCTTGATTATGACATATTAATTTCCACTATGCTGAGATTATTTAAATTATTTTCAGCAGCACCCAGGCAAATAATTAAAAAATTTAAATCAATTGCAACACGTGTAACATCTATATTAGATGACTTTGACTTGGTAAGACTAATGCCAGAATGATCAATAATGGCATGACTAAAGGACATTTATCCTACCGTTTCACATATGGAGAGATCTGCAAGCACCACAAAATAAACTGCTTGCCATTTTATCTGCTGGTGCTGTTAAGGGGGACTGAAACCCTGCATGAAACTGGATCTGCCCCTTGGCAGTGATCCCAGTTAAGTAGGCATGTCATTTATCAATGTGCCAATAACATAATTTCTGTGATATTTTTTCCTCCATGAATTTTGCATTGATAAAAGGCTTCTTCAGCCAATAATCTTGCTTATTATATCATACAATGAAACTGCCTCTGCTTTATTCTCCACTTCTTTCCTGGTACAGCTGGGAATACTAGAACAGAACAATGAAGAATTAACTATTTGCTTGACTTTGTTAAAGGAAAACTACTAAGTATATATTATCTACACTGAAATTAGCAAGATCTAATTTCTGTTTTGCAGAGACAGTTTTGTGATGTATTAGGAGAAGAAACTCCTAACACTCCCTAATGCCTGGTGCACAGCTGGACTCAAGCTTCCTTAAAAATAAATGTGAAATCTTTTCTTCAGCTTTGACCACCAGATAAGCCTGAGTTTACAAAGTTAAGTCAGTTTAGATTCCATGTTCTTATTTGATACTCTATTGCTAATTATAATAAATTAAAAATAGGAGCTTATTGGGACTTGATTTAGACCTAGAGGTTTGGGTTTTTTTTCCACATCGTTTTCCATAGTAGAGATGGTAAAAACATGCTGGTTTTTCTCATTCCACTTCTTCACTGAAGCTGCTTAAGAAAATGAGATACAACAAATCCATTTAGGATTATGTTGAAAAAGCATCTCTGCTTTTAATATTAACCAGATTTTTACTGCTAAGTTTTGCTGGCAAATCTCTGAAAGTTTCAGCTAGCAACTTATCCGGATCATTTAAATCTACAACACTGGCTTTGCAGTCTTGCAAGAACATCTGTTTTGATTTCCAAAGCTATCTTTTTTAGTCCTAGAACACTCTTCTTTAGTGTAGTCAGAGATTTTTTTCAGAATAGTAAAGGTCCTTAGATTTAGCTCCAAAACATAATGAAAATCAGGATGAAGTACCTCAGTGTAATGTTTCCTGTGCTGGTGATTTCATCAAATATATTCAGCGTAAATGGACAAAGAAACAGCTGGATGTCCACGTCACACTTTCTTTTCAATGACTTTAGTGAAACCTGGCAATACATATATATANATCTGAGTCCAAATTTTTAAAAACTATTTTATCATTTTCAAAATTAAATGACTGGAAAACGCTGATGTATTGCAACCAGTGACTATCTTGTAGAGAATGGACCAGTTACACATCTGTTCCTTAAATTAGTTCAGCATTCTAAATACAAGAATAAATAATGGTATTGTGTACACCTGCAAGTGGAAACCAAAACAGAATATGTTTTTGATAACTCTGCTAATCACTAAAACTTGGAACAAGTGCTCCAACTGGAAAAATAACTCACTAGCTGCTAACTTGTGTTCTCAAAAGCTTCACAGCTTAGCAGAAAAATATTGATTACTTGGTATTCAATATCAGTTCCAAATAACTATTCCTTAATCATGCTTTTTTATACTTCTGATAATTTATATACATTAAATTCTTAGTTCATGCATGCATAGATGTCATCACTCTACTGGCTAAGACCTTTATCCCCTGACACACATCTCATGTATATTAACACAAATACCATACTATTGTTAATAGGATTGTGTCCCAACCTTCTATCAAATTATTTACTAATATAAATCTGTCACTTCTTGTACATGTATTCCAACCTAAAAAATAATTATGTCTTTATTCCATGGTTTATACCAGCTTGATGTGCCCTAAATCTCAAATGCATTTCTGGGTAAAAAACCAAGTTATTATATGCGTTGTTTCACTTGTACATTTATTAACAGAACTTCTAGTTAAATTCTAATGGAATATGTCTTGTCATACTTGCACTGTAACATACTTGGGATATATTGTGAATTTTTTTGTAGTGCAACTCATGAAAATTAAATGCTTTATTTAATTCCTTCTAAATGCTTTTTTTCCTCTGTTTTTAAAGAGTAAGTTAATTTTTAAACAAAAATGCTATTTTGGAAACAAAAGTTGAATCAATTTTTTTACCGCTCGAAGTATGGAAAAAACCTTTTTTTTGCCACAATCAGAAGTTAATATATTAAAAATGTTGGCATGACGTAAAATTAAATTTTAAAAGATATCCTTTCCCCTTTTTTGCCAGTATTTACTAAATTTTCCTAGAGTCTTTGAAGAGCTTTATTCCTGGGATTTTCTTCTGTGGAAAAATATATGTACCTACATTTTAATATTTTCCCACTTCTAATTCCAAGAGTCCACAGGAAATATGAATTATTTTTAGTTAAAATTAGATACTAAAAATGGTATTGTGAGTTGATGATTGTATAAATTATGATGATAGACATTAACCTTTCTTTAATATAAAGCATCCATTTAGCAATTTGATATTTTTCAAATATAGTCATAAAGTGTAATTATCTACTGACATATTTGAAGGAACATTCATTATTTGTGACATCACGTATTTGTTATTTCCTACTCATAGTGCTCATAGTATCTCCATTTAAGTCACAAGAAATCATTGTCCAATTTCCACCTTCTAGTCAGAAAAAAAATGAAACAGGTTAATGAAATGCAAATAAGGAATGTTAATTTTTTTTAGTTGAATGCACAAAATTTTCAGAATGTGCATGCAAACTTGTTGAACTCATGAACGATTGCAAAAAATATCCCAATCTTCTCTTAATTTGGATGGATTCTGCATTTTAATTATTCCACTATTTTCTACACCATCCTTGTGCTGGTTTACCATCTTATGGTAGTTGTGTGGATTTTGTAATACTCCTTATGAGTGTTTATTAATAGGAGGTGGAAAAAAATGTGTTCAAAATTATTTATGTAGATCACTGAGCACTCCATAATTCTATCTACTTCCATGAGCCTTTAATTGCGCTCTGCTGCTTGTGTATTTAAATGTCTCACACTATGTCTCTTTTATTGAGGTTAGTGCTTATTTGTATGACTACCTGCAAGGGTGGATGGGTAAAATGAAAAGGAAAGGTGGGATCGTGTTTTCCTCTTCTGTCTCTCTCTTTCTTTCTCTCACTCTCCCCCTCTTTTCTAAACAAGCTAAGAGTTTTTATAATTCATCACCTGGCTGACAGATGAGTTCTGCTGGAGAATATTAGAAAATGTCTCAAATCTCATATATATGCTAATGGTATGCTGAGACTGGTTGGTGGTATGCCGGAGTTTTTAATCTGTCTCGACCAGTGTGGAAAGTGGAGGAGACAAGTCATTGCACTCGACAATTTATGATCAAACAACTGAATTGTAAAGGAAGAAGGACATGCAGAAAAGGAGAGTAATTTTCTGATTTAACAGCGTTGTTACTACAAATAAAGAAATCTTGATTTTGACTGCACTCGACATTAAATGAGTTTCCTGTGCCCTGCTCTGAATTTTTCATTTTCAGATTTGTATAAAGCACCCTGCTTAGATACAAGTGACAGATAAGGAGACGATTGCATATGGAAATCAAATGTGTATAATAAAGCCATCTTCTGTTTATTAAATAAACACATGTAGATGACTTCCGTGGAGAATGCACTGATAATTCTTCATTGTGTTCTAGTTTTTTTGCAAGTCACAAAGAATCTTATTTAACAACCACGAATGACTAGATGCAAGCTTTTCTGTTTATTACCTTATAACAAACCAGGCAGTCTAATATATGGCATTTATAAACATTTTATTTTGATTCTTTAGTTCAAGTTTTAGCTGTAACAGTACAATACAATAGTGTTTGTGCTATTAGAGTTATGGAAGCAGCATGAACGCATTAGTATTTTCTGAATATTATGTTTTCATGATTGAAATTATAAAGATTAGAAAGATAATATGTACATTATTGTAAAATGAAATTCAGGGAGAAGGGGAATATAGCATACAGCACTTCGGTCTCCAGATTAAAAAAAAAAAAAAATGATGCCACCTAAACTAAGAAAAGCCTATCGGGTCTGAAGTCAGCATAATGATTTCTGATGCAGTGAGTAATGGTCTAAGTTTCAGATGTAAAAAACACTTGAAGTTCATCAAGGGCTGTGTTTCCAGTCCTATTTCTCACTCTTGGTTCTTTTTGCAGACATGGCCTTCTATAAATTATTATAATCTATTGCAGTGTTCAGTAACATCTTGAATACTGGTGGTTTTTTTTTTTTCCAGAAAGGATGTTTCTATTGCAAGCAAAATGTTTCTAGGCATTTTAAAGTAAAACAAAAACCAGTTTTTTGGTTTTTTTTTCACGTTATTCCTCTGTGGAGTTAAGTTCAAATTTAAAATTTGGTTCACATTTTTATTTTGAGAATTAAAAGTGGTGAGGGGGGAATCAGTAATGTCCAATCCCAAATGAACTACTTCGTGAAAATGACTGGCTGTGTCAGAGGACATCTAAGTAGCTCACCGTGCCTGGACTGAGAGGGACATTATATTGTTTTAAGTCCTTCCCTGTATTTATCAATATCTGCAGCTTCATTAGGAAGGTTTTAGACACTTGGTATATTTTTCTCAAATTATCAGCAGCATAGCCCTGCCCATTTTGCATGGTTGAACTCTGTTTTGATGTTTTAGTTTTGAAAAAGAAGAAACTCCACCAAACTCATACCGCAGAAGCAAAGCATGCCCACCTTCTTCCAGGTATTTACTGCTGATGAGTGAGGAGTTATGAAATTCTGGTTCAGACTTCCAAAGCACCAGGCAGCTTCTCTGCCTGGGGTAACTGTAATGTGAGCTTTGGCATAAGTGCGTCAGAAAATCCACATGAATTTCTTACTAGGATTGGAAGTGATTGCTGTGCATGAAAGTGCACAACCAGTTCAAACAAGACTAGATAAGCTGTGTTGCAAAGCCATATGGCTTAGTTTAAACAGCACAAAGAGGAAGCCTTTGATCATGGCCTTTGATCAGAGTTAACCCTAAATGAAGTGGTTGGCTAATGTAGGTAAGAAGGTGTCAGAATCAAAGCAACTAGAGGCTGGTATGAGTCTAGTAAAAGAATTTTGGGGA
Source organism: Aegithalos caudatus (assembly GCA_013389925.1). Lineage (NCBI taxonomy): Eukaryota > Metazoa > Chordata > Aves > Passeriformes > Aegithalidae > Aegithalos > Aegithalos caudatus. Next base: position 57,426 of record WEIU01016447.1, read on the forward strand.
GGACACTGGTATGCAGATGGTTTGTTCAATTTTAATCCTAAAATAAGGAAGAAAAAAATGTAGCAGCTTGGGCACCAATGGAGAAGACCAAAATATGGCAGAAACCATGAAGATGACTGGATGCAGAAGCTGTAAGTGTATGTCTCACTTCAGTGAGTTTCTGACAGAATTTGCATATGCATGAAGGGTCATCTCATAATGTTCAGGTAAAAAAAAAAGTGTGAGAGACTGAAATGCTGCTAGAAATGAGGGTAGAATACAGAAATGTGTTTGAATATGACAGATAAGATGAAAGGAAAGAGCATGAACATAACTGTAGTTGCAGATGGGTTGATTGGCAGATCCCCAGATGAAAAGGAGACCTCTAGAAATATATTAAAATGAAGCCAAGGCAGAGGAAAATACCAGAATGTGAAGGAAATCTGTGGAAGGAGTTTGCTCTGTGGAAAGAGTTTGTTCTGTTAAAGGAGTGATGAGGTGCAACCTCCAGAGACAGAATATTGAGCAGCGAGAAGGAAGAGATTGAATAAATGGTAACAGCAGGTGCTAGTGGCTGAAGAAGAAGAGAAGACAACAGATAAGCAGAAAGCAAAAAGGAAGAAAGAAGTCCAAAGTTTCACAGGAACCAACCTAAGGCTGCTCTGAAAGATAACTCTTTGGATAAGAAATGTTAAGACACTGGCGATCAAAGTGGATGGAAATGGAAAAAAGTTTTCTGTGAAATCTGTCCAAGCATAACGCTGTGAGGGGCTGGCAAAGTGTGAAAGTCATTCTAAACAGGCTGGGGAAGAAGAATCCTTTCACTGTCAGTTCACCATTTGACTGTAAGAATAAGAAACTAGTTAGAGCAGCTCAAAGAGTTAGATTGGAGAAGATGTTCAAAGAGGTTTGCTGAAACTCCTCTATTTTCTAGACCTAGAGGGCAAATATTTAGGAAGATAATGCGTGTCATCAGACCAGCGGAAGCCCCAATGCAGAGGTATTTGCCTAGTTTGGTACCTGGCAAAGCAACCTTCTTGGCATTTTGCTAACCTGACTGATGAGAGAATGGACACTGGAGAGGAAGTAAATGCTATGAAGATAATAGCAAAGTGGGTAGTTAAAAATAGGAGTGCTTAATTTGGATAGAGAGATTTAACTGAAAACTGCCTCAATAATTCATAGGGACTGCACAACAAAGTGGAGGAAGTCAGAGAGTCAGATGTGAAAAAAAAAAAAAAATCATAAGAAAAGCAAAATGGAATAGCTGTTATCAGTACAAGAGATGGAAGGAGGTTAACTGTTCAGGAACTGGTCCGGTACACTTGGTCACGTAATGGCCTCTAAGAAGTAAGAGGAGGGAGTGGGAGTGAGTTGCAATCTCAATAGAAATTTTTTAGGGAAGACAATAAAGTACTTTGCGCTGTGAACATGCTGGAAATCAGAAACTGAACTCAGTGTCTCATAATAATAAGATTTTTTATTGTCTTCTGAGAGTATGTAGTCTTTCAAAGATTTCTTTTTGCTTGTTTTTACTTCACCAGGGCAGCATGAAGGGTAAATGTTAGAAATAATGCTGACACTCAAAAGCAAAGCAGACTTCTTCAGTAAGTAATCATTGAGCTAGCAAAGGGGAAGGTTACTACAACTGGTTTTAGACAAAAGAGTTTTGCAAGGTAGTACATTATCTCCCTTTTTCCTTCATCCTCATCCCCTCTAGTTGTTCTCACTATTCAGATCACTGTTGGCACAGCTCAGGACCTAGGACACAGGGAACATCTCATTGCGGGCAGCATTTTTTTATTCTGGTTCTGGAGGAGGCAGTACTTCTAAAAGGCATTTAACTAGCATTTTAGGAGGCTGGATCCACATGCTTTTGTAGAAAATTCATATGATCCAGCAGGTATAAATAGTATTTTATCAATAATGTGCTTCTCAACCTGAGATCTGCAAGTTGGATTTTTGAAGCTGTTTGACATTTGTACAAATACATTCATCACAAGGTGAAGTAAGTTCTTTTAACAGTCTCACCCGCAGTATTTTAGAAATTCTCTTATATTTTTAAATTTCATGTTGTCCAAAATGAGTGTTTCAAAAATCTATTAATGATAAAGAAAGCAAAATAGATGCAGAAATCCCAAAACAACAAAGACGCACATTGAATTAAAAAAATGTGAATTAATAGATGATGCTTTTTCCCCCACGTTCACACAAGAGCTGTCTACACAACTGTGCTTGACTGCCCTTTTATTCCATGAAGGCAGTACCATGAATAAATAAAACTGAAAGTGTGAAACAGCTTAGCATCAAAATGTGCCCTTACCAGGGCATAGCAAAACTTTATTGAACCTCGATGCCTATGAACAACGCCTCACTTCAACAGTGCCAGCAGATGGCACTCTTTATATTAAGTAGCTTTCATGAGAAAATTTAATTTTTTTTTTTTTTTTTAAAGTTTTGGGAAGTACTATCCCATGTAATGCTTCTACCTGAAAAGATAAATTGATCTATGCAAAACTTCAAAAAACTGTATTTTTGATGGTGTGTATAAACTGAAATTTTCTAATACATGTCTTTCTCAATGCCTGGGGAAAATTAGGAGATAAAATTGAGTATGACTAGAGAGTTTGCTCTCCTGGGTGTTGGAAAATTAAGGCATAGGAACAGACTTCTGGGAACGTTTGGCGACTGCTCTGTGTTTCTAGTGGTTTAGGTATTTCCAGGCTGGATATTGTGTGCTTAATGATGGTTGGACAGTTAATTCTGTATGTTTGCAGTCTGGCATTGGATGCCTTTTTCACTTTCAACAGAGAAGATACCAGAGGAGATAAAGGCACACGTATCCTGGGTACACAAGAATAGGAAGACTGGGAAGGAAGGATAAGGACTTCAAATTCCACCAGTATGGTCCTTCAGGAGAAACTCAGGGCTAGGGTAAGAGGCCGCTTTGTGAAGCTGGAGTGGGCTGGTGGCAAGTGTGAGCTGATTGCCCGGGCAGGGGAAGCACCAGGAGCAGAGCACCACTCCAGCAGCAAAGAGCTGCTTTTCCTCAGGTGCCTCCCAGCTCCCCGCAGAGCTGCCGCTTCCAGCGCTGGTAGCCGCGCCCACAGGCACTTGACAGCAGCGCATGTTTACAAAGGGATTTTAACAGAGAAGGTGGTGTGAATTCAGTCTGTGAGCAGTAATATAAACCCCAGCATTTTGTAAGTGAAGAGGAAGAAGGAAAGCAGGTTCCCATAACTGGTAAATACTTCTGTAGCTAATATGTGCTAGGTTACTGATGGACACAAGCCACATAGCCCCTAGGGGAAAATAGAAAGCCTTCAATTTTTCCAGCTACAGCAGATACTTCAGCTGAAGTGGAGGCTCTCTTTTGGAGAAAGTCAGTGGAAATAGCTTCTGCTGAGCTGGAAAGATACTCTTGATTACTTGCTGTGCTCTTAGATAATCAAGGACACAGAAAATACCACATAACATGTGACTGGCTTTGATTTATACCAGGAAACCTCTCAAACTCAGAACGCACTGTAAACAGCTGCTTCACAAACTTCAGACAGAAAAACCTCTTCATTTTTTATCTCTTAGTTAATATATAGAAAAAAGTTTATTGGGCATTGCACAAATGCATAATTTCCGGTCCTTGCATAAAATTAGAAGATGACTTCAAATAAATTTGTTTCTTGGGTGCAGTCTTTTGCAAGGTTTCAATTACTAACTCAAACCTGTTAAAAATATTTGCCTCATTAATCACATTATGTGCTTTGTTATTTAGTACTCTGGCTGTTTCTGTCCTCTAGTGTGGAATTATGTATGTCTCTGTCCTCTAGAAAGTCCTTATAGAGTTCAATCATTGCACGATTTTACCTCACACTATGGATGTTTGCATAGCATTTGTATCCTTAACTTTCCTCAACTTTCTAGTTCTGGCAACTTTTAACAATAACATCAAGCCTTGGTAAAAGTAATTTCTGGCTACCTCAGTAGCACCTTGTTCTTAATAGAAATAACTAAAGCCTTACAAAAGAAAAAAAAAAAAAAGTAGTGTGTCTAATCTCTTTTTACTTCTAACTGTACTCACTCTTTTTTTAATTTTTTTTTTTCTGTCTTATTTTTTTCTAGTCAGTCCTAATTTCTCTTGTGAATCTGTAGTTAATCTGTTCTGCTATGGTCTGCCTTCACTGCTATAGATGGCAAAAGTTGTAGCCTAGAAAACTTAAACCTAAAACTGCTGTGTTCAAATGATCCTTTTACTTCTCCCTTCTCATTACCTCTTCTATATATAGTGTTGCCTGTTTTCCTTCCTGTTTAACATCGTTGAATCCCCTTCATGCCCTTCATTATACAGCTTTTGTTCAGGCACTTGTGACTTCATAAATTGCTTATTAGAAACCTTCTAGCAACACTTCACTTATTGCCTTAAATCTAGCAAGAACGCTGTCACATCAAAATAAGCTATTTCACTTACACTTCTGCGTCTGCACAGTAACCTCCAAACCCTTGTATTGACACATTTCCTCTTTACCAAATATGAACCTTCTCTGGCTTGCTGATTGTTTCTTTTCTTTCGTTTCTTTTGGCTGACCTCCCAGCAACTTTATCAAGAAACAAAGCCTTACAACTAAGCATTTAAGTTTTGTTTTTCATCTGTTGCTCATTCCAGTACTCCTTCCTGCATCTCCATCTTCCATGCATGCATTCAAAGCCCAGCAGCTCGGGTGAGGTACTGCAAAACTGTGCATTTGAGAGGTGCTAATATATGTGACCATGGCTTCTTCTCTCATTGCAAATCTACATTGCTTTCCTTGTTCACACTTGTTTGAATGTGTTTGCAATTTTTTTTTTTTTTTTGTATTTCAAGAGGTACCATGGTATTCAGATGAAAACCAAAGCTGTAAGGTCTTCTATTTTTCTAGTGCACAAGAATGTGTGCAAAAGCTTTTGTTGGAAGAACAAAAACATGAGAATTGCTATGAGTCTCTACTTCCTTTATAATGTACTTTGACAGGTTTTTGTGGATATCAGCAGCCCTGTGAGCAGTTTAGCATGAACTTCAGCACCGAGTTCAAGGTAAGAGCAAGGGAGTGATGTGATTATCAATATAAGGTGTTGGTCATTTTTGGTGATCCATGATGTCTGTGTCCTGTCAAACACCTGTCTAACCTCTCTTGGAAAGTGGAAAAAAGTGGAGCTTGTATAAAGGAGGAGAAAAACATATAGTGATAATTCTCTTAACCTATGGTTTTCTATGATTTAACTCATTTATGAACCGTGTATCATATCCAGAAAATCATTTGTTCTAGTTTCTGGATTTAATAAATTCATCTTACATTAACTTCCAGTATTTAGTTGTGCATTGTATTAAAAAAAATACTCTGTTGTTTCAGACTTTTAAAGTGTTTATTTGTTTTGGTATTCCTAGTTCTTTTTTCACGACTAAAAATGAAAAAATCCTGGATTTGATGTCTTTCTTTGTGTTATTCTACGCCCTTTTGTATTTTTCTTCTTTCTACTTTTTTTTTTTTTTTTTTTTTTTTTTTTTTTTTTTTTTTTTTAATTTACTTTTGGAGTGTTTTGTGGGTAAGGTCAGTTTGTGAAATGTGACAAGTAGAGCCACCTGAGTATTCAGGATATGAACTAATAAAAAAATAATGGTAGCATAATGAGTTTACTTTGGTTTACTGTTCTCCCTTCTTAATAGTGTTTTTTTAAAGACCTAGTGAGGTCTTAAACACACTGTACTTCTACACAGTTTTCTGAAAAGTTTGTATTTTATTAACCTAAGTATTATCCCTGAATATGTAGTTGCAAAATATGAGTAATAAATCCAAATTCATTTCCAGGTGTTAAAATTTTTCAATAGAAAATCTTTCAGCTAGTCTAGAATTCTAATATCTGAAAAAAAAAGTTATTTCATTTGAACTGGTGGCAGTTCATAGACCAATGGATTATCTGTGAGCAAGTCAAACAAGTTTATGAACAGTGACACCAATATGCAACACAATTTTTTGCAACAGTCACACTCTTTGTGTTTCTTTTCAAAAATAGGCAAAGTGAGTGTGGTACTGCCCCTTTATATGTCAAGGTTCTCCTTCCAGATCTGCCTGCATGAATATCATACAACATTGCAGTTATAGGAAGTAATGATAGATTATGTTGTCATCTGTGCTGTATCCTCTCATTTGTATAATGATTCCCATTATCAGTGCAGGAGAAGATGAGGAGAGTGAGGCAGCACATAAACAAAGGGGAACATGGATAGCTGGAAAAATTACTAGGGGAGGATGCAGAGGTTCCCAGCAGTTCAAATCTTGGGAGTACATTAAGTATCAAGATTGTCTCCCACATATTGGGAGATCCCTATTTTCCACCTTGGTGTTAATTCCTCACTTGTGTAATGCTACCTCTCCAGCCAAATGACCAGAGAGTTGCTAGTGCATGGTCAAGGATTATACAGTCTGTACTCTGAGGCTGTTTTCTGCCTTGTCCCGTTGCATTTTCCAGATGATGCCAAATGAGCAAAAGGACCCCTAGCCCCTCTATTTGGGGGTTCCCCTATCAGAGGTGGAGCCAGTTTCCTGGAGGAAACCTGGTGGAGCCTGTGATGGCTCTCTTCTGCCCTTGCCTAAGGGAAGGTGCAGGTGATGGTCACATTTATTGTCAGTCACTGGGAGGGATGGGATGCTGCTTGTAGGTTTGTTCACAGGCTTTTCTGGTGGTTCCTTTGTGCCACACATGCAGCTGAACTTTGCTGGGTTACTGCTTGTTGTTGCTTAGAGCTTCAGGGAGGCAACACCACAGGCACAGCTCTCCTCCACCTCACCCCACAGGGTACTAACAGGTAATTTCAGGGGGAGGGAAATCAGAGAGAGGAGGTATCTGGGGGCAGGTTCTCAGTTTGGATTGGGCTGTTGCTGCTCCTGCACAGAAAGTGCTACAGAGCCACTGTGGAGAAACTGCTGCCAACCCATATATTACGCACCACTAGTTTAAATTACTCTTGTATGCTCGGAAGTTAATGCTCCTTTGCACAGAGAGAAATCCAAAATAGGCAGTACATTATTACTTACTCATAGATCTGTACAGGAAAAATTCAGAGAGCTCTGCAGATCTTTATTTATATGCGATAATCTATATCATACACACTCACAGATATGCAAATTGCAGCTTTGCATCAGAAATTCACAGGAAAGCCTCAGGCTGATGTTAATTCCATCATTTAAATAAAGAATTTCCCATTGTTACAGAGGCCTTGGAGTGCTTCTGTGCTCTTTCTATTTACATAGTGATTTTCTCAGATGAGCTAAATGTATAGGGATACAGGCTAGTGATACTCTTACCAGTTATATATTGAATTATTCATCATTACAGAGATTCCAACAAATACTGATTAATCATTTCTCTTCTAAATACCATTTTTGTTATAAAGCTTCCACTAATTCTGTTCTCTTGCCATTATATATGATTTCTATCTGTTATCTGACTTGACTTTCAATCTGGTATTTAAAAAGTACCAGAACTGTCTAAAGACTATTCAGTGAAACAGACTTTGGAAAGATATACTGTCAAGGACAGAGTATTGAACAAGGCAGAAGGAGAGGAAAGAAAAATCCAGACAACATAATGAATCAGTTACAGTGATTACACTTGTAGTAAGCATTACTTTCCTGGAGAAATGGGTGGATGGCCCCCTTCCAGAATAAAAATAGACAGTTCTTACTCGGCGTCCTCCACAGCCTTCTTCCAATATCTCTCATGTTAAGACACATAATTTTTGTCATGTCCTCTGAAAGAACAGGTAGTGAAGGAGGTACTGAGTTCCTTACATTTGTGCTTGGGGCTATCAATCCAAAATTAAGACAAAGATATATATATACAATCATGTGACCCATGTCAGGGCTAACTTCTGACTTCCAGACCAGCTGGATGGGGATGCTGTCTGTCCATGTCACTGTGTTCAAGGCAGACACTAGATAAAGGCAGACTGGTTACGTCCTCAGGGTGTATCAGCTGTCCTCATGGCCTGGCTCAGTACCTTACGCTCTTGCATCTACTCACCCTAAACTCTGTCTAGTGTACCCTGCTTCATACCTAGCATATGACCACAGGGAGAGGAGTCAAGTTAGGAAACCATGTGGGAAACAAGTTTGGCAGCCTTGTTTGAGACAATGTGCTCTCCTCTGAGTTCACCAACTGCTTGCCATTTCTGCCAGCCCTGACTCTGCTGCATGTGCTTGAGTAGGCCATAGCAGAAAAGCTATGTAAGTGTGCAGAGATGTCACCATCCTGGGGGAGCTGGTCCTTGAGAATGTAAGAGGCATGCAGTGCTCTATTATGCTGTGCTCATGAGTCCTTGATTTCCTTCCAGAATCAGGCCCTTTTCCCCAGCTGAAACCAGTTTGTGTTGATTCAGTAGGTATCACGGATGGCACTGTGTGTCCTAAGACTATTGGCAAGGCGTGTATCCCGTTGCAAATCGTCCTCTCCACTCAACAGAGTTTCCTCTTGAAAGGAAATGGTTGTCTTGTGCTCAGCTCAGCTCCTGGCACGGAGTAAAAGTTATGCAGTGAGGATGGTGGGATCTGCAGTTGAGCAGGGACTGAGCCACGCTGACTGCCAAGGTTTGGGAAAGCACCAGACCAGACTGTTTAACCCTACCTTTAACACCTTGCATCTAACACTTATATCTAAATTCATAAAGTTATAGATCCATGTGATTCTAATTTCAGTCTCTAGGCCCATTCTTCATGAGAATTTACCACCTTGGATGATATAAAGTCTAAAGCTTTGTTCAAATGCTAGGGCAGAAATTTGCTGGGGTTCTGAGATGCCTTGTTTTTCTGTTATAAATCAGATTTCTGATATGCATATTAAAATTAATTTCTCATACTTCTGTCACAAACACTCCTCTACATTTGTGAATTTTTATTCCTGCAATACCTCCTATCTCTTAATTTAGTTCTATATATGTATGTAAAATAGTGTTCAAGCAGTGGTCCCCAGATATAAATTAAAACATTCTGCAATAGACAATATGCTGCAATCAAACCTGTTATTTTTCACCTAAATTCCCTTTGCATTTCTCTTTTAATTGGAAATTCTATTATTGTAATGATATCCAAAAAGAATCATAAAAGTACTAGCTATATTTAATGAAACACCTTTTCTTCTAAAATTACAGAAAACTAATCAGTAGCATTAAAATTTTTATTGACTACAATTCTAAGGAATAATAATATAATATAATACAATGAAAAGGTTTGATTTTTCCTTTTTTTTTTTTTTTTTTTTTTGTAAATTTTATCTGATTTTTGGAAGATTCATTTAAGATCACTCACTTTGAAGACTCTTAAATCAGATGTCCTTTCTGAAAAAGTGAGTATTGAAAGACACAAGAATATACAAAATTATTTTAAATATGAATTTTTGCAGGGACACACAGTTTTTATGTGATCCTCATACTGAATTTGAATTATGGTTCTGCTTTATTATCTAGATTTAATTTAATGCTGACAAGTAAAACATTTGGATTAGAATGTGTTCTCCTATTTTATGCTTTAAGAGCATGATGCTAGTGTTTTTGACAAAAAGGTTTCTAAAGATGGTTTATATAAGAGCTAATTTTTTGTTTCAGAATAGACATTCTCTTTTCTCAGAGGATTCATTTTATAGAGAAGATTTAGAACACATCACACATTCCTTTCTGATTTTGGTCAATAAAGTTATCATGTAATTATCATCAACCAGTATTTAATAATTAATTCCTACCTCTAGGGCTGTCTGTGGACAAAGTATGATATCTCATCTAAAAGCAGTGGCTGAATTTGTCAGTGAGGTATGGGGGAAGATAATCAGTGTCATCATGAATAATAGAGCTTTCATAATTTTAACTGCATTTAGAAACCATTTTTATACTTGTAACATGGCCAGAGTGCCTGCAGCTCAGGACTTCATCATACTTTTTGCATGGTCTCTGAAATTTTGAGTAAAAATCTAGCCTTACACAGTGTCTATAAAACAGAAATAATGTAGCTGTGGGTAGCTTAAACAGAACAGGCCTTGTGTACTGTGAAGTGAGACCAGCAGTTTCTGAATTTGCAATCATCTGAGTGGGGGATCTTGGGTGCGAGTGGTTGCACATCATCTGAGACAACCTGCAATGGTCAGAGCAGTCCTACTGCCACACCATTGCTGGCACTCAGTCAGAAAATCCCACATAACAGCACAATGTGCAGCAGCTGCACAGCAGAGGAGGCTAAAAGCATTTTCACTTTTTTTTTTTTTTTTTTTTTTTTTTTTTTTTTTTTTTTTTTTTTTTTTTTGCGTATCCAACAGTGAGTCTAACCTACTGTTCTGCCCATAGCTGCACATTTGATGTTGGGGTAGAGTTCCTTCAGGAAGCTGGGAAAGATGCAGGGAATACTGTGTGAAGTTAATGCTGTTAAAGTGTCACTGTCACACTCCTTGCTGTCACAGGCACCTCTAGGGAGCAGAGCTTGGTTCTAGCTCTATTGCCTTTCCATACCTTACTGCAAGGGGGTTTCTAGTTAGAGCATACTGAATAGAAATGCACTGCACATGGAAACATGACCTCCATTAGACCTATATGGCCAAAATTGTTTGCATTTTATTTTGTAACATTTAGCTCTTGTTTAACTGAAGATTTACCTAGATAATCAGGCTGCTTAAAGGCATATAAGACTGTGGGTCTGTCCATAAAGGTTGCTGAGTGTCTTGTCTCTAGAAATATTCAAAATGTCTCTGGATGTGATCCTGTGCAACCTGCTCTAGGTGAACCTGGTTTAGTAGAGGGCTTGAATGAGATCATCTCTAGAGGTCCCTTCCAACTCTGAGTGTGATGCTGTGATATGGCTAGTCATCCCACTTGTCCAGAATGGTCAAGGCTCAGTAGACTTCAGTAACCCTGCCTATCTCAGAAGTCTGTCCCGTGTGATTCACTCAGCTGCCTGAATTAACCTTTCACCTTGACCATGCAGGAGTTTTGGACCTTGTTATAAAGCATCTGTGGTCCTCAATTGTTTGAAATGGCTATATGGTTCAGGATATAGAGAGCATTTGTTGTTCCTTATGGCATGAACTGGAATCCTGACTTTTTGGGGAACAATGTATACTGAGGAAAGAAGAAATTTATCTATTCCCTTTGTCAGACTGAGACATAAACAAAATGGGTGGTGCAAAGTCCGTGGGGTAGTTACTGAAGTAGTCAGGATGTCAGCATTTCAACAGTGTAAGGTTGATGTGAGGGCTGTGTGAATCCTGTCAGGTGAGTAAAGGTCCACATGACATGGAGAAATACAGTACTGAGTACTGTGCAGGAGAAAAGTACCTTTAGAGATACAGAGCAGATGTCAGCCACTCCATATTTCTGACAGACTGTTTGTCCAAGTTGATTAGCATCAAAAGAATGACAATTTTCAGATTGCTGTAGCTGTGGAAGATACTATACTCATGCTGGAGGGAAGGTATAAACTGGGTTTGGAATTCTAAAGCTCCAACTCCACTGCTGGTCAACCCATGTCTCTGGAAAAAAGCAGTTCCTTCAGTAGGTTTAACTTCCCTCACTCAAAACCTCTTGGTGGTGGGAGAGCCCCTGGCTTGGAATATGGCCATACTTCAAGCCACCAAGAGAGGGTGAAAGTTTCTGTAACAGTCCTGATGAGCATCTGCTCAGTTTCCTGTCAGTCCAGGGCACTTCACAGACCAGTGCACACCATGTGTCCGAGCTCACTCCATAACCATGGCAAGGATCAGCGTATCTGTCAAGAATGCATGCTCTTTATTTCCATGTGTGGCAGAATTGATCTTTATGGGAAAGAAAGATTTGTAAGCCTAGTCTGTGTTTGATCTCTCTTTTGCAAACAGTGATTACTTCCACCACATTTAAGTGAAAACATTTTGAAGTTTCATTTTTTAGATATTCTTAAAAATGGAAACAATATGAAACACAATGGTCATTAATATGCACTTCTTGTCACATGGAAAATTCTAATTATAGTCACAAACTTAATGAGAAACACTGCAGTAATGATAGAAATATTAAAAGGAGGGTAATAGAGGAATTACAGAAAATACTAATAACTTTCTAATTTCTCCACTTATCTGTGATTTGTATATGTATTTTGATTCCTTTATATGCCTTAGATTGAAATAATGATCTTTCAGGGCTAACATTTGTACTTATTTTTCCTTTAAGATTATTTAATAATTTACTATAATATACTATTTTTCTAATTGAAAATTATGGCCACTTTGGAGACATAAAGGTGAAATTTTCCAATCCTTTTAATTCATGCTCACATATTATAACAGTAGAAACTTCAAACATTTAAATATTGGTTTGTTTTTTTATGTCCATATTGATTGAAGGGAGGTCCATTGATATCTCTTCGTAAAAGAAAAGCAAGACTCTTGAAGAGTTATTTTTCAATAAGTTCTAGATAAATAAGAGTAGGAATTAAAAATAACCTTTAGACATGGTCTTTTTCTAGTTTGAAATAAATTCTATAACCTGTGAAAGAACATAAACTTCAAAACACATACTCTTTCTTCAAACTCTTTTTTTGTGCAGCTTAGGGAGATATCCTAATATGAAACATACATATTTTTTTTCCTGGACTGCTCTTCAGTCCAGTATGACCATCTGTGCATAGTATGGCTTTAGCTGCCTTTACAATTATTCTCTAAAGTTAAGAGAAATACTTCTGAATTAGCCTCTTAGGGAAAACAAAGACAGGCCATGATACCCACTAAGTATTTAAAAACAGACAATAATTTAACAGCAACCAAAGAAAGTCTCAAAGCTATTAGTTAAATTTTAATCTATACCATATTTTATAAATACATGGGATCTAAGGGCTAGAACAAAACCATTAGATCATATAGATTTATTTCCTGAGCTCAGTGATTTATGTTTGACGAAAGAATATCTTCCAGGCAGACTTCCAGACCATGCTTTGGATATATTAAGTTGTGGAGAATCCACCACTTCCCTTGGTAGCTAGTGTCGCTGTAAAAGCATATCTTAGTACTAAATATGAATTTATCTGTCGTCTTTATCTTATGGCTGTTGATTTTTTAATTTTTTCTTTAGTAGATGAGAAGTGACTTCAGTGCCTAGTACTTATAAAACTATAATTAAGACACCTTCATCTTTTATTTTTCAGTCTTTCATCTGATAAGCCAAACCACTTGATTTACTTTAATGTTTTACCACATGGCAGATTATACAGCATATGGATCATTTCTATTGTTACTTTCTGTAACCTCAAAATATCATCAACATCCTTCCAAAAGGACGGAGAAGAAGCCATTTTGCAGTGATTCAACACCACTTTGGTGAAGCTCTTCACAGAAGTAAAAGGGACTCCTGACTCCTGTTAGGGTGCACATGCATACACTCACTCCTCTCCACATTTATATGCTGTTTACCATTGCATTTTACTAGTAGTTCATGTTTGGTTGCTTCTCAGTCCAGATCCCAAAGTGTCTCTTGGAGTTGTTTCTCAGTAGAATATGATGTCTCCTTCTGGAGGTTTAGCTTCCATCACTTATGCCTGGCAACAGTACATAGAGCATTGTGACATTTTTAAGGAAGCTTGGGTCAAGTAACCAAATGGTTGTTGATAGAATTCTGCAGGGTTGGACTTGAAATGATGGTTCTTGAAGATTCTCAGAGAAAAACACTCATGCAAAAGGTGTTCTTCATTGAAACTACCTCTTGAGAGCTATTACTTTTGCTGTCACATATGTAATATGTTTTCCTCTGTTATGATGTGTAACATAATGACAGTGATAATTATTTTGTGTCTATGCTGTTTTTTAACTTTATTTAAAACTGCTTTCTCTGTTTTGTTGTGTGGTTTTTTTTTGTTTTTTTTTTTTTTTTTTTTTTTTTTTTTTTTTTTTTTTTTTTTTTTTTTTTTTTTTTTTTTTTTTTTTTTTTTTTTTTTTTTTTTTTGGTTTTTTTTTGGTTTGTTTTTGTTTTTGTTTTTGTTTTTTTGTTTTTGTTTTTGTTTTTTGTAAGATGATGCTGGTTGAGTATAAGGAAGAGAAAGGATAGCCACAGTCTGAGAAAACTGCATCGGTGGCACACCTTGAAAACAAACAAGACTTATCACACTCTTCCAACTGTCTAGTATGTGTTTGCATTCATAACCTAACTATTCCAATGCAATCAGTTTCAAAATTAGTTGTGATAAGTTCACTGTCACATAATTAAATATATCACGTTCTTTCTTGAGGTCAGCATGCAGCAATGTTCTGAGTGGTTCCATGTTCAGTCCCAATATGTGACTATCTCTGCATCTTCTTAAACCTTAGAAAAGAAAGAAATAGAAATTGATGTGAAATTTCCATTCAAACCTATTTGGAAGCAAAAGCCATTAATATTTTATAGAGAAAAAAACCAAACCACCCTAACTCAAACTACCAAACTCAGAGCATTTTAATATCTGTTTTACAAAGTGGCATTACTAAAAACAAAAGGCTAGCTTACTTTGCTGCATATCCAGGGGTAAATGTTCTATTTTAAGCAGTGAATTCAAGATTTCATACAAAGAGGACTTCTTTCTAAGGCACACTTAAGGCTGAAAATACTCTATCCTCTAAAAGCTTAAATTTCAATGAGCAGTGGAAGTTGTGCAAGGCCATGGTTAAGACAGCAATAAGAAGAGAAATAGATTGTTAGAGAAATGCTGTCATTTGTTATATTCAATACTAAAGCAGCTTCTCTAAGAAAAATATCTATTTTACGCCCAATCCAACACCAAACCCAAAGAAATGGTAGAAACAGTTCTGTTTAATTTAATGAAATGGTTCTGGAGAACCATATGTACTGAAGAAAAGAAATCATGGTTTATCAGGAAGGTGGATAATATAAGATTTGCATGTTGAGGGTCAAATTTCCTTTACTTTTGCAACAATGCAAATCAGTAATAAGTGTCATGAGGTCAGCAGACTAACTCTGGGTACATATATGTATAATGGAGAGTGGAATTTTGATTCAACCATGGCTGGATTAAAGTAAATATCATGCTCCTGACAGAAGTGCCAGCATGATAAAATAACAAAATTAATAAATAATAAATCTCAGGCAATATTGTCTTTAAGATAAAAATGAGAAGAAGGAGTGAAACAGTGTGAAAATAACTGGCTCATTCATCTTACGTTGATCTATAAGCTGTGGCATTTACTGATCTCTACCACACTGTGCATTCTCAAAGATGAGTAGGCAGTCAAATACATCCCAACTGTTTCTTTTTTTTTTTTTTTTTCTTTTTGATTTCCCTATTTGTTTGGGGGTTTTTTTCCCTTTCTCAGAGAGACTGAGAGCAGAAACATTTTTCTGCATTATGCTACAGATGCCTTTTGCAGGACAAGAAAAGGAAATTTTTCTGATCATCCATTTTCTGATTTCTGAGCCATTTCCCATCCTACTAAATTGCTTAATACTCCCTGTAGCTGGACCTGTGACCTGGAATCTTTATGCAAGATTAATGGGAAAGCAAATGGGAATTAGTATCTGGGCGGGTTGCTGCACAGCTCTTGCTTTTATCTAGCACTCCACCTGTTTTTTTTTTTTTTTCACAATTATGCTTTCATTAGTTTCCAAAGCCAGCGATCCTAAAAGACCTTCCCATTTCTTCTCTCTGTCTTCCCTCCCCCCACCCTCAATTCTTTCTATCTCCTATCCCAAAATTATCAAACTCACTCTGCTTGTAACTGACATGCTGACAGGAAATTATTACACGTCATTACACTTCTTAAAACACAATTTACCCAGCCTTTGCAAATTATTCTTCAGCAAGTGTGAGGGGGTAATGGAAACTGTCTATTCCACTTACAGTTGTCACTCATGCTTTCCTCTGTACAATGAACAATTTATGTTTTCTCTCTTTCCAAAAAAAGGCTGTGCTCAAAATATGTAAAAGCAACTTATCACAGAATGGGAAAATAAACCTCCTATTCAAGTTCCCTCACTCTGCCTTATTACAGAGCAGATCCATTTTCTATTGTAACCTCATTAGTCCACATGCAAGCACAGAACAGGCTAATGTTTATTTAGTAGGAGACGACCTCCTTGTGACTTCTGGCCTGCCAATTGCACTTGACACTGCTATAGAAGAAAAACTATGTTGTGTGGCTGTAGTACCCAAAACTAACAATCCACAATCAAAATAGTCCTATTCCTTGCCTGACATTTTATTCTTCATAGATAGCTACTGCAAAAGGCTGTATGTGGTATGTTTTTCCCTTGTTGCTGCATCTTTCTTTTAGTTTGTACTTTGTCTTCTGGTTTTGTCTTCTGTAAATTCAAACTACCAAATGTTAAAGCAAATAGGTGGTGTTTATTTAAAGGACTTAGAAACCAAAAAAAAATTTTTGATTTGCTCTCCCCCTGAAGTTGATCATATTGATTAGCTTTCAGGCATTCTTCTGTCAGGCTCATTCTGCCTCAGTGGGAGAAGGATGATGAATTGTCTGACGACTAAAGGCGGGGAGAAAGAAATGCTAAGCCTGGGTCTGGGAATTGGCTAAGTGCTTCTGTGGAGCCTCAGCCTCTCAATTGCTCTCAGCAACTTGGCCTCCTTGATTTATAAACTGGAGTGGTGATTAATAGTCTTTTAAGTGGACAAGGCAGGCCAAATCTGCACAAATCGGGCCACTCAAACATGACTACTACTTGTAGGAGAAGAATAACAGCCTTTACATAGAGGTAATTGAGACAGCTTCAGAGGATCTGGTAGTCTGCTTCAGCAGAAATAAATCAGCCACACAGGCCATCTATTCTTGAAATCAGTCCTTCTCATCAAACCTCCTCAGGTCAACACATGGAATTGGGAATGTGGTGGTTTAGCAGATGTACTTCAGCCCAGAAACAAGATAGATCGAGCTGCCATTGTGCTCAGAGAGGTGAGAACATCCCACCTGGGCATCCCGCTGCAGCTTCTTAACACCAATGCTGAACATGACCCCACATTTACCTGTGCTTCCCTGTTGGATAAGTGGGGCCTGCCCTGTGATTTAGAGGCTTGATTCCTCTCCCTTTCCTACTTATCCTGTAGCTGTATTGTTACAATCTTTGCCTGGGCTGCCTGCAACTGCCCAGCACCAGGTGCTTCCTTCAATGGCATGTGGTTTAATGGCCAAGACAGGCTTCATGCATCCTAGAGGGGGAAGATGAGCTCAAAATGTCTTAGCCAAGACTCAGAATCTGTAAATCTCAATCCCTCCTCTAGTCACAATGCCCAGTGGTGATTCATTTGGACAGAAGAAAAACTGACAGCAGCAAGTGCTCAGGGTGCAGCAGCTTCTGTGAGCCACCCTTTTCCTCCAAAATTTGGTTCATTAGGCATTGACCACCCACAGGGCCAATTCTTCAGACAAATATTCTCTTGTAGTGGGACTAGTGAACTTGAAAGCTACAGCAGTTCTGCAACCCAAGGTAAAAGCCTTTTTATACTGTGCTTGTAAGATGGGGAGCAGAAATCATGGGACATAATAAATATTTATCAAGGAAATGATACCTGAAACCAGGAAAGCTGACAAGTGGTAAATAAAGGTGGCCAGAGCAATTGAGTGGCATGGGGCAGCAGGATCGACAGGAGAAGGATAACTTGTGGCCAGAAAAGAGCATACACTACTTTCCTGGAGGCAGATTCCAAACCAGTGTCAATCTGGTGTCCCCTCTGGGGAAAGCTCCCCTCTACCTGAGACTAAGGGGAGGAAGCACAGGCTTGATTTCTGAAAGTCCCAATAAACAGAGGTGTTTGCTCTGAGGTTGGTAATATCTTTTCCACAAACCTTCCCCAAGCAGAGGAGCTGCAACTAAAGTAATGAATTATGCCCAGACTCAGGCTGTCTACAGATAAGAAACATCATTATTCTGTGTCCATGAGTGCTGTGGGCTCCTATAAAACCTGACCCCAAGCTGCAGTTTCTCCAAAGGACATGAGAGGTTAAAAAACACAACACTAGAGCAACAGTAGGACAACATAACACTAGAAAATTGTCTCTAGAGGAACACTGTTGTTTGTCTTGCCATTACTAAAATGTTTCTTTTAATAGAAGGGGGGTGGGAATCACAAGACTCAGAGCTCTGCACCCTGTTATCTCCTTGAAGGTGACTTCCTTGCTTTCCTGCATTTAGATTTGTTCCTTTAAAAACTGTACAGAAAAATACCTGACTCACAGAGTTTTTGTGAAAACAATTTTAAAATCTTACCATCAGATGTCAGCGCACAGGATTGTATACCAAAATAAAAATGTACACATAAACACACACACACATGCACACACATATTCTCAGATGTTCCAAGTATCTCTTCTGATGTACTTGAGCTGATTCTTCTGCCAGCAACTGCTTTGAGGTTAGTGGCATAGACTCTTCCATGCTTGGAAAGCTCAGCTGTATTCTCCCCAGAGATCAAAAATCGTGCAACTAGAGGCAGAGGTGAGACTAAAAAGTCAGTTTCAGACAATATCAGAAAGGGATGTTGATGTGGAACTGAAACTTTAGTGAAAACCAAAGCAGACTAACCTTTATCAGTGATCCTTTGTCTCCCAGCGTGTTGCAAGCTTGTTGTAAGGACTCTTCTGTCTTGCTACTGACTGAAGAAAAAATTTCTGCCTGAGCTGATAAGAGAATGGAATGCTCTATGACAAAACATATATAAAGAAAAAGGATAACTCTAACCTCCAAATGGCTCACAGAAGTATTTTCTGGCCTCTAATCCTGGCTGGATGCTACTCATAGTACAGCACTCATTGGAAAGTGAAGCTGTATTACTTGTTCATTCTCAGGGAAAAAAACACCAATTCCCTTTTCAGAACATTCTTGCCTAATTTTCAAGGTCAGGCAAGTGATTTTTCCCAATTATTTTTTACTCCTTTCTTTTCTTAGAACCTGCTGCAGTGTGCAGACAGGACTCTCTCTGCTGCTGAGAGGAGATATGTAGCTGGGTGTCCTGAGGGTGTGGCTGCCTCGGGCAGGCAGGGAAGATTTAGGATGAGCCTTTCAGAGGCTACTGGAAGTATCAGTTTGATAGACTTAAATAAAATTACAACATATATTTATGTGCATGCATGTTTGCATGCTGCGTGTTTGGGTATATGTAGGTGTGAAAACATATTAAGTCTAACAGTGTTGGTTGAGTTTTTGGTAACTAAATTTATTTCTACATCAAAGAGTTTTCAAACAGTGTATGGTAGCTGTGTTTTGAAATTCTTTATGGCAACATAATCATTGAGATGGAAGAGGATGGTTTCTTGGATCAAAGATCTCTTTAGGTTCAATACAAAAAAGTAGGATGACCCAGCCAGCTGTAAATGGTGGTCAAAAAAAAAAAAAAAAAAAAAAAAAAAAAAAAAAAAAAAAAAAAAAAAAAAGACAGAAAGTCCAAGCAGAACAAAAACAAACAAACAAACAACCCCCAAAAAAACAAACAAAACCCCCCAAAACTAAAACAAAACAACCCAGCCAACCAAAACAGTGAAAACAAACAAAAAAACCTACTAAGTGTTTCAGAGAGGACAAATGGACTAATTCTAATTTGTTATATCTTCAGTATATTTTCAATATGTGAATAATATAAGGAGTAATATAGTAAGCTGTTAAAATTGTATTGTCAGTGAAGGTATATACCTTAGTTAGATCAGCCAAAATTCAGTTGTAATCCAACTAGAAGGACTCCAACCCCAAGGCATAAGTAGATAAAATGGTTACAGCAACTAGTGTAGACCAGACATTATGATGAGGAGGATGCTGACCAAAAAAAGTAAATATTACTGTGGAACAATATAAATGTCCCAAACCAATGTCTATAAATTGAAATAACCTGTACATCTTTTTACCATTGATAAAATCTGCCAAAGGAAATAGCAGGAAACCCCACTCTGGCTGCCTTTCTGGAATCTATGCATCAGCTAAATCAACCTGTTAGGTTCATACAGGGGATAAAATGCAACAGCCTTTTGTTCAAAAGAATGTGAATCATTCTGTGCTCACCCACCACCTGTGTTGAGACCACAGGATCAAATGTTAGCTATTTGGCCCTAAAGTCTGGGCTCCTAGGAGACAGCATCAGTGAACTCTGTCATTGACTGCCGTGGTATTTCCTGCTAAATGCCACTCCCAGAACAACTATAGGTTTGATTTCCACCTGTAGTGGCACACAGCTCGTTATTATTTTCATTGATTTTATCTAAGTGTTTTATCTTCAATCAAGGGTGTATATTGAAACAGCTATTAAAACAGCTCTTCAATTCTTTGAAATTCTAATCCATACCTAAAATCTTTTCTGCAAGAAATATTTGGGCCTTCACCTGGGGGTTGAAATGAATATACATCTGTGAATGTTGACCAGTTCATTCAAAATCTAGAGACTCATACCAAAATCTAACTTCCTGCAGTCTAGTTCAAGAACTGGTATAAGTGGAATATAATACAACACTGCTGTTTTTTTCCTACAGTCAGTTGGTTCTTTGCAAGCTGTCCTGTCTTTTTTTTTGTGATACTTTCAGACTTTACAAATAGGGGGCCATTACTATGTCTTGAAAAGCAAGTCAGCACATACAAGAACAGTAACTGCATTTTATGGCAGAAAATACTATCGTTTGATACAAATGCTTTCTAGTTTTTGAAATCATTTATTAAGATTCCACATCTGCCCACAGACAGACTATGCTTCGAAGAACTGCTGCACTGTCATGGCAAAAGTTTATTTTGCTATGGGTTGTTTCATCTCCAACCGGTTGCAATATTGATTTCTCTCAGTGGATTAATTATCAGTGGCAGTTTCAGTCTTCCTTGCAATGGGCAGAAGGAAAAATGATGTTTTTATTTCAAGGAGGTCTATTGACAATTGTGCCTAGGCTTCCCTTGGGTCCTAAAGTCAATGAAGTTAGAAGACCCATGTCATGAAAGTACTGTGCATGAAATTATTTATTTTTTCTTTGGAGGTAGTATCATGTGAATGCCATGATGACTGTTTGTTTTAAAAAAAAGACTTCATATGTTTGTCATACTATAGAGTAAAAGTAACACTGAAATTGGACCAATATCGAATGATAGCATAATATTCAAAAAATAGCAGGAGTTACTCAAAATAACAACAAACCTATCAAAATAGTTTGAAGAGAGAGGCTGCATTCTTCTAGAACAGAAGATTTTCAGTTAAAAGCTCTATGCAGAATTTGGAAGGAAAATCTAAGCTTGTGTTATTGCCAAAAAGATCTGTGTATAATGTGTTGGGGATTGGAAAAAACCAAAGCCATAATGGATTAAAGTTTGCATTTTATTGCCTTATTTTCTCCAAAATATATATATAATACACATCAGTATACTTACCTATTGATACAGTATATTTCTTTTATCTTTTTCTATGTGTGTATATATATGATCTACACATAATTGTTGGAACTTTGATGATATGCAACAATTGTTTACTCATTATTATTATTTTGAAGAAAAATACCATGAAAATGCTATTACTACTAAATGATTTAATAATGTGTGCAGTTTTTTTTCTTCAAATATTAATTCAGTTACAAAATAAACCAGATGTGAAAAGATTGCAAATTAAAAATTAGAGCTAGTGTGGGTAATAGTGCTGGTTTTCTTTTCATTGCATTGTTTTATTTTCAAATATGTTTTCAGCTCTCTACAAATTTCCACTGCAGCATACAAGATTAATGATGTAACTGTTCATAAAATAATGTAAGATTTTATAGTTGTCACACAACGTTACAAAGAAAATTATATAACCTGGATTCAGTATCTGATTCTTTTAAGGTTGATAGCACTTATTTTACTGAGATTTTGTAGTAGCTATGTAGGCTAATTGTTTTGCATATCTGGAACATACACCATCAGTTTTGTTACTTTCAGGACATACACTGAGGAGTGCAACTGAGAAAGATATTTACTCACAGAAGAGCTAATTTGATAAAGAATCAAGCATGAATACAAAACTCAGTGATAGCATTCACTGCAACTCTGTTGAATTTACTCTGTAAATTTGAAAAGCTTGCAAAATATTTCCCTCAGCTGTTTGGTCCCTCAGCTTTTTGCAGAGGTAAACAAAGAAGGAGACCACAAGTTAAAAATCCTCCTTATCTCCAGCACTTTACAAGATGATTATTTCCCTAATCACCAAAGCCCAAGGCACCACAAAAGCCCAGGAAGATGCCTCCTAGGGCTGAAAAGTAAAACCCCTTTTAAATGGAGAGGGAAATGGACTGATGAGGTGTTAGTGACAGCAACTTCTGTGGATTTCTAGTAAATTGACCTTATTTTGTGTCTTCCTGTTGTTTTAGAGTCAGAGACTCTGAATTCATTAGCTAGAGCTCAGCTACACCAAACTTACATTGCTGCTACATTGCAAAACTCATTTGTGCTGTACAGTGTGGTCAATGATTCCCAGCAGCTGTGTAAGTAGTCATAGAATTTTTTTTTTGTTCAACACAAACATAATGAGGCAATTTGTTGAGAATTGGGCTATAGCGGAAGCTCCAAGC
>WEIU01016447.1:84082-111351 GCA_013389925.1 Aegithalos caudatus
TCTCCTCTCCTCTCCTCATAGTACATGAGAAGCTATTTGTCTGGACAGTTGGAAAGGGTACATAGGCTAGTTAGATCTCTGGTGTGGGTGCTCAAAACCAGGTTTTGAGTTGGATAATCAGGAGACCAGGGAGACTCCTGCAGCTCCTGCAGCTTGGCTGTTATGGTTGAGTGTGTGGCTGAGCTCACATCCACTGAGGAAAGGAGAGAGAATCTTGATTAACGCATGGAAAATATGTAGCATCTCACAAGATCTTTAGAGGATGCTGAAGTGTAGAAAAGGCTGTGATAACTTTGGGACTCAGCCCTTGAAAGCTGTAAAGAAACACCATTTTCTGAGGCCTTTCTTGGGGCCTACTTGTATCTTGTTGGGAACATTTGATTGCCACAGAACCAGAATTAAAACCTTCCACAAATTAAATTAACAATCAGCAAGATGCACCCTAAGAAAAACTGGAAGACTAGAGTTTACAAGCTGTAAAAGAACGGATGATAAAAACCCCATTTTATTAGAAACACAGAATGCTTCCCAACTGGGAAATTTCAATGCTGGAATATACATACAAACACTCAACATTGTATCACAGCATGCTGCTTATTAAGATCAAAAGAATAGAGAATAAAAAATTTGGTTTATTGAGTGACTTTAGAAAAAATACCAGCATAACCAGCTTGAATAAGAGAGGTGTGTTTACATGCCATCACTTATGCATGCAGTGTCTCAGGCAGCTGTTGACTTCCTGGGGAAGCCAATGTGTGGCTGTAGCTGCTTCATGGTCTGCATCTTCTCAGGCAGTCAAGGGTAGGGTTGCACAAAGCTACATCCTTGCTCTTCACAAACCTCCTGCCAAGAACCAGCCAATAGTGTTCTTATTTATGTAAGGCAAACACAGGCTCACAATACCAGAAATAACCAGTAAAACTGCATTTTGTTCATGCCTCCAGTCCTAGATGTTCAGTAAATACTATCAAATAGTAGAACTGGAATGATTTTTATCACCTGAGAATATTACACAAGAACTGCACTTAATATAATTTGTTAACTTTGGCAGTCAAGTTGTGTTATCCAGAAATAGCTTGTTAAACTAAAAATGACAGTTCTCCATATTTTCCAGCAGACAAAGTGATGACAAATGCCCTCAACTTTAGAGAATTTTCTAATACTTTAAATAATCTTCTGCAGGAAAAAATAGTTTTCAAACTTAACCATATATATCTGTGTCGTTATCTGCTTACAGTTATACCTGTCTATTAATATACATTTTTCACTACTATGGCTTTCCTCTCTAAAATAGATTTTTCACTAAATAATTTTTCTTTCTCCATAACAAAATAAAACTAAATTAATAAAGAGTGCAGTTTGACAATAGCACACAGTATTTTCTGGTTTTTTATCCTAAGAAATCATGATTTCTCATGAAAACTCTTATCTTTTCCTCTTCTGTAGCTTTTATTTTTCTCTGATTTACACTTTACTTCAACTTATAACTGTCTGTGTCATGATCAGAGTATTTTGCATTAGGTTTTTGCAATTGCTCGCCTGTGTTCAAATTCCATGTATTTTTCTGAATGGAAGCATGCAATGATAAATTTTAATTAATGTTGATTTTATAATATTTCAACTCTGCCTTAGGGATAAAAACAAAAAATCTATCACTGTCCCTTAATTTTCAAATCAATCCAAGAATATATGAAATGAAACATCACAAAAGGCACTTATATAAGATATAAATTAATGGGAAGCTGTTTGATTTATTATACAACAGATAAGATCTTCATGATACAGCTTCCTGATGGTTTATGTGTCTATGAAATCTTTCTAATGAAGGTTATTCCTGAACTCATAAAATTTCATATTCCAGTCTATACTCTGTCATCAACCTATAATGCTAGACTTGGATTGATAAATATATTAATTACAAAAAAAATTCTTCTGTTGATCCAATGAAGATATGCTCTTTGGGTGGAAGATATAAAAACTGAATTAACTTCTGCCACAGCATATCCACAAGGGAGCAGCAAAAATGACCACTTGTTACATATTACCTTCCACTTGGAACAGGAGGGGAACGCTTCACAGAAGTGTTTTACAGATTTAATGAAGTAATGGTCTTTTAGGTATTGTTTCAGATTTTATTTCTCAGGATACTTTGTTCTATAGGAAATACACACACACGTATTTGAATTTCTGCATTAAACGGAAATCAGTTTAGTCTAAAAACTTTTGTTTGTTTCCCAATAAGCTAGGTTTGAATAAATGTTGACAATTAAGGAAAGGACATAAGATGCATAGATACCTGAGACAGCACTGCACTGATAAAAATTACTCTGAAAAAGACAGGCACCATTCGTGTGCTCTATTTCCTCTCTCACCTGAAAGGCACTAGCAGCTCTCTGACGAACAGGTATGCTCAACCCATCAGCTGAAGCTGATTTGTTTACTGACTTAGTGCAAACATCCCTCAGTAATGTCAGAGGACACTTGCCTTTTTAGAGTTACCTGGCTATGATTTTTCATTATAAATACTTATAAAGATACTATCTTCATCTTTAACAGTCTTCGTTTTCAAAATCAAAGTAACAGAGTTAAGTTTGTATTTCCATGGTAGATGTCATTTAAAGAAAGCATGTGTTTAAATTCAACCCTTTGGAAAACAAAACATACACATGTTTTAAACATTAGTATAAAAGTGTCCCAATAGGAATGATTTCCTGAGTGGGAGCTTGCATCTCTACCAAGTATTTGGTAGAGCTCAAAACAGGATGAACATGTGGCACTTTTATTTTGCATCAAACATTTGCATAATAAAGAATAAACTAACAAAAGAAGTGACTTAAATAAAAAATGGCTTAGCCAAATAGTGGAAATTTATCCTTAATGTCTAGAGGAGAGAAACTACACATGAAAGGCCCTTTGGGATTTTTTTGAAAAACAAAGACCACATGAAAAGTTGGTTGATTTTTTTTTTTTTTTTTTTTACCCTGTATTTCTATGAGTTCATCCGCATGCATCCATAAGCTTTATTTGTCTTTCTATGAAACAATTAGAAAGCTTACTAAGTGGAAAGGAAAGTACTTTATCAATTAAGTATCAATTTCCATTTCCTTATTTATGATCCTGCAGCTAGTAAGCATCAATAATTTCTGCTTTGCTGCAATGTCACTGGGAAGATTGATTGTACGTGTCACCTCAATATGAGAAGTCTTAAATGGAAAACATATACTTGCAACAGCATGAAATGCACTTTTACAAAAAGGAGCAACTTAATCACATTTTTAAAAATAGAAGTTTTAAAGATGCATCACACCTTTGTTCTGATAAAAGCTCTGTATTTTTCTTCAAGATCTTTATTGACATCATTGTGTATTTGTAACTGTGCACTCAGAAATCAGAAAACTAAAAAAAAATATTGCTAAAAATGAAACACCCAGAAAATAGAAAATGCCAAGGTCAAGGCTGCACAGAAAAAAATTTCAATCATCTGCCCATGCATATAAATTATGACACAGTTAATTAGATGATTACTATAAAATTACTTGAATACGCTTGGTCTTTGTTTTATTCAGTGGATAGAGCAGACAGTGGTTTGGGAACTTATTGTCAATTATTTTTTAGATTTTTTTCCAAATTCTCCTCCAAGAGAAGCCATTCACTTTTTGATGAGAGAGGTTCTTACATGTTCTGACATATTTCTGTCTCACACTTTAAGCACTCAGTTTCCACAGATTTAGAGATGCTTTCACCCTCTATGCAGTACTGGTGTTTTCACAGGCTGGCACATGCAGAACTGTTCAGGTTTTAGTTCTGCCAGGAGTTTCATAGAATTATGGGAGCACTGAGATTGGAAAAGACCTCCAAGATCATTAAGTCCAACCTCTGACCAAACACCACCATGCCGAATAAACCATGGAACTTACTGCCACATCTAGTCATTTGCTGAACACTGCCAGGGATGATGACTCCACTACTTCCTTGGGTAGCCTGTTCCGATGCCTGACCTCCCCTTTAGTGAAGAAATTCTTCCTGATGTCCAACATGAGCTTCACCTGGTGCAGCTTGAGGCTACTTCCTGTTGTCCAATTGCTACTTGCCGGGGAGAAGAGGCTGACCCCCACCTGGCTACACCCTCCTTTCAGGCAGTTGTAGAGAGTGATAAGGAACCCCCTGAGCCTCCTTTTCTCCAGGTTAAACACCCCCATCTCAGACACTCCTCGTAGGACTTATTTTCCAGACCCTCCACCAGTTCCCTTGTCCTTCTGTGGACGTGCTCCAGAACCTCAATATCTGTCTTTAAGTGAGAGGCCCAGGGACAATCACTTCCCTAGTCTTGCTGCCCACACTGGTTTTGATACAGACCAGGATGCCACTGACCTTCTTGGCCACCTGGGCACACTCCTGGCTCATGTTCAGC
This sequence comes from Aegithalos caudatus, assembly GCA_013389925.1. NCBI lineage: Eukaryota > Metazoa > Chordata > Aves > Passeriformes > Aegithalidae > Aegithalos > Aegithalos caudatus. The sequence continues at coordinate 88,494 of WEIU01016447.1, forward strand.
TGCTGTTGATCTGCATCCCCAGCTTCTTTTCTTTGCAGCCCCTCTGTCCCCAGCCTGTAGTGCTGTGTGCCCTCCAAGGGCAGGACCCAGCACTTTGCCTTGTTGAATCTCATAGTGTTGCCTTTGGCCTGTTCAACCCTGAAGCAGGATTCTTGGATTATTTAGGGGAATGGCTCTGACAAGTGCTCAAGGGGTATTGCCCTTTGGGTGTGCTCAAAGCAGATAGGGCAGAAAGGAGAGGCATAGATTTGAGCAAACTGCCTGCTTCATGGACTTGTGATGTCAAAGAACTGGAAATGCTTTCCTATTTCAAGAAGGATGTGATTCCCTCTTTCTAAAACAGTGTGCCATAGAGTCAGTTTCTACTCTTCAGGCCTATTAAATATTTGTATTACACAAAGAAGTGCAGAAGATATTAACAAAGCTGGGGCTGAGGGATACTAAATGGAGATAAGTTCACATCCTTGACCCAAAGTGATAAAAATGTAGAGAACTGGAAAATGCAGACCCTGCATTCCAATAAAGAACCTCAGTCAGGGTTACTGGGTGTTTTGTCTTTTGTCATTTCCCTGCAGCATAATCACAGATGGAAGAGACCTGAAACAGTGAAAAAGCTGTCTGTCTTCAGTGTCTCACACTGGCTGGCACTGATACTTCCCTCAGTAAAAGCTTTCTGAAAACTCTTTGTCAGGATTCTCACTCACCTGTGTGTATATGGTAAGAACACATACCAAATGAAGGGTATAGAATACCTTTACAGAGAGTGTGCAAAAGCACCGTGTCTTGCAAGATTAATTTATTATTCCTGTCTCAGTTTCCTCAGTCTAGCATTGTCTGCATGGATTACCCTGAATTTTTACACCTATTAAGGGTGCTTCACAAATACAACTGAATTTGTCACTATACTTCTTGGATGGGTAGTTTCCAAATAGGGAAGAGTGGCATAGAGAGGTGAAGCTGTCCCATTCTCAGCAGTGTAAAGTCCCCATCCTTTGTTTGCAGAGAGCTAGTGGCAAGAGGGCAAGGATGGCTGAAGAAAGTTCTGCAACCCACTAGGTTCCCATCTCAGCAGGGAAAAAGTCTTTTAGTGAAGGGATAACTAGATAAGGAACATGTCAGAGCCTGTGGCGCACACCTGCCAGCCTGGCTTTTGCAGCTCACTTGCAACCCAGAACAGAAGCACTCTTTATCTCAGTCTCTGCTTATATACACAGAAAAAAAAAAAAAAACCAACCCAAAACAAAACAAAACCCAAAAAAATCCCCCCAAAAAGGAACAACTTAAGAACTAGCTGCTGGTATTTAAGTTATCCTTGCCTGATTGACATGTAACATACCACAGGTTGCCCTAGGGACTGGTGGGGATGAAAGGATTTGTCACTTTTGGGATGAGGAACAAAGTTTGGAAAACTACATAGGAAACTACTTAGAAGATTATATTAATTCATGAGTGAAGCTCATGAGCAGTTGTAAGGTAGATGCTTTGTTTTCACACAGAATACATTTTCTGGCTACATATTGTCCAGTATGATAGTACTTTTTAGTACTGTTTTATAGTAGTGCAAATTATGTTAATTCTTTATCCTGGAGACACAATATTCTGTGTCCCATTACTCAAACATGGGTGCCTGTTATTGACAATTATATTTTTTATCTTCTTGGGGAAAAAAAAATCTAAATGAAAGGTTTTCTACCTGTTTCAGCATTCTTCCCTCTCCTTCTCTTTTCTTTAAGCCTTTTTCCCATCTTTCTGCCCCAAATATATATATCTGTGAAGGTAATATGCTTTTTTTTTTTTTTTTTTTTTTTAATTGCATAATGAATGAAACTTGGTAAATTTTAANTTAATTGCAGAATGAATGAAACTTGGTACAATGTAATCCTGAATCTAGAATCTTGACCCTGTTTTATGAGATCTGAAGCCTCCTTTCAGGTCTAGTTTTCTACTGACTTCTTTGACATGCTTCACTAGACCTAATAGCTCCCTATTACCAGTTACAATTTAGCATCTGAGCCAGGAGCTGGAGGAAAAAGGGAAAAAGGAGTGTAAATTATACGGAGATGCAGTGAACAAAGGTTTTATTTCTCCTGAGCACAGCCCTTTGATAGGAAAACGGGGGAGACAAATGTGTTGCTAATTTAATTAAGTAGTATGAGATGGCAGGGTCCACAGATGCCATTTAGGACTGGATTAATCAAGAGCAGGTGATGAAAATGAATAGTCACACATAATGTTAGCATTTTTAACAATCCGACACAGTCTAATGGAATCAAGTGCTATTTAACAACAGGGCTCAGTTTTGCTTGCTAATCCAAATTTATCTATACTTTCACTGTGCACATTCATGTGGATCAAGAACTCTGCTCCCTCTGATTCCCATTAATTTTCTGGGGCATATTTAGTTATTTAACGTTTTGTACAACATGTTCATGTCTCCTTTTACTGCACACAGAGAGAAGCACTGTGAAGACCGTGGAAGCATTGCATTTTATGTGCTGAACAAGTGTAACATCCACCAGGTAAACACTTTTCAACAGCTGAGAGGTGATTCTTACCAGTGTAAAACCTTTGTTTTCCTCCATGCATTCCTTTCCAAAAGTACCAAAAAGTTCTGGTCAGCTGTTTCCTTATCAAAGCTTGAAAATATTTTTGTTCATAAATTTTGGGACTACCTGCAGCAATTTGATATAGCTCTTCCAGTGGGCCTTTATCTTTCCTGACAATAACTGAAGCATGTAACTTAGTAAAATATTCAGCCTACCCTCCAGTGAAGGAGTTGCTAGATGAAGATTGCAACCTCTGTCAGACTGAAAGAAAATTTAACTGCATATGAAGTCATAATTCCCTAACAAACAGTTTTCAGCTGGAATAAACTTGGTGCCTATGATTCCAATGCTTGCAAAGGAGTAAAAGCTACTGCTGGAAATCAGATCTGTGTCCAGTTGTGGTCTTACATTTATGAACAGGCTGTGGCCAAAACAAATATATCAGCTTTACAAAGCAGTTCCTCTTCTCCTCTGACAGTTTTTGACACAGAGGAGAGTGTGTAGGAAAGTGCTGTGGCATCTGTTTCTCATCCACTTGAGCAGAGAGGGCATAAAGGCTCTGCCATCTATGCAAGAGCTCTGAAATCTTTATAACCTGTTACTTCTTTATGTGGTGTCATAAAAGTAAACTAACTCCTGTCCAACATGAGACTGACAGAACATTCTGCACTATTCCTGGTTTTCGAAATCTGAGCTCTTTGCCCTCTTAATGGATGGATTTATTACATGTCAGAGTGCAATTTTGTGTTTGTTGTTATCAGGTCTTAGGGTAGCTTCTTTATTTCACACAGAGAGGGTACTACTCCACTAGCTATGCATTTTGCTGCATTTACAGGATCTTGGCAGGCTTGTTTTCTAAAGCTTATGAAAATCAATTAGAAGCAGCCATGTCTCAGTTGCCATCTTTCAATATAACCGTTCTCCAATCCCTGAAGACTCTTTAGAAGAGATACCTCTGTGTGCCATAAAAACATTTGTGGTTTTAAGTACCTCTGAGTATAAAAAATCCAATACAAGAAATTCAAAGATAAATATAGACTTCTTCCCAATGAGCATTCCCAGGATGAACTACCTAGTTCTGCTTAGCGGTGTTTGGCTCTGGTTTTTCAGGTGAACATTTTATTTTTCCAAATATACCTGAGAGAGAGAAGCGAATACCACCAGAAACATCAGGAAAACAAATCACACAAAAAGGATCCTAAAATACAAACATCAAAACTCAGAAAACCTTTTGTTTTTATATGAATGTGATTATAGAACAAAAAAACCCCACCAGAATTACAATAAATTTCAGGATTTTTTTTTTTACCAGGTGTTTCTGACAACAGAACTGTGAGACTTAAAACCTTGGTAGAAGTGTTGTGAAGCCTTTAGTAGTATCATATTGGGGTGCCCATTCCCAGCTCTCTCTTGTCTCCTTACATGCTGGAAAACACTCTACAGTCCTCAGCTGATTAAAGCTCATTGCTTGGGATAATCTCCTAAACTACTATTGACCTTGGTGTCTGTTTATATCTTTTTGCCCTGTAGTTATTCCTGTAGCATTGTAAGTTGCTCCAGCTGTATTTGCTAGCACCTGTCCACAATATCCTTAAAGCAGGTGCATTCATAATGCTGCTGTCCCAGTTGAATCAATTACCACATCTTCCTGCTCACTGTTGACCCCAGCTGAGACATCATGACTCACAGAGCAAGTACTCAGAGACTTTCACTTCAGTGCCAGGATTTTTACCGAGCTAATCTCTCTTACTTTGTCCTGACCCTGACCAGAGACACTGATGTGAGGTGGAAATGCCTTAAACTGCTGCTCCTTTGCATTTATGACCATGATCTGAGATTAAATTATCATCTAATATTCTCCTTCTGAGAAGAGCGGAAATAAAGACAACTCAAGTGATGTGTGATCCACTGAAGGAACAGGGTGCTTTCATTCTAGAAAACTTCATTTTGAGTTGGTAGTTGAGAGCTGAGATTTGTTTAGCTACTGAGGTGTGAGTGAGGAGGAATTGCTGTGTGCTTGTCCTTCAGGCTCATGTTGGAGTAGAGAAAGAAGCTGCTTTGAATTGGAGCGACAGAGGGAGAAAGGATTATCAAAAGTATTTGATGTGTCTGTTTCTTGCTCTAATTAGGCTTTCAGAATAACATCTATAAAGCTCATCCTTTTTTTATTTTTTAAAGTTCTCATAATTTCTCAAGTACGTTCACTCTTACAGATGTGATCTTGTGCATTTCATCCCCTTTTGAAGGCAGGGTTATGTTCTGAGGTATACTCGGTTCTTTTAATTAAAAATTACAGGTAAAATATTTAGAATGCTCTTGAATTATGGAATAATTTTTGTTTTGCAAATGGAAATGTGTAACCAATAGTCTTATGGCATTTTATATTAAAAGAAGTGTTAAATTATAATAAAGGAAAAAAGTTGAAAGAATTGCAGTCTGGATTTATGTATATGTGTAGAAGATTAATGCCTTTAGCTAATTTGGGTTGAAATATATATTCTAATAAGGTGTTAAAATTAGTTTGGAGAGTGCTCATCTGGCAACTATAAATATGTTATAGCAAAGTGTAATTAAGCCTCTCTAAAGTTTTATCTCTTTACTTTTTTTGCCCTTTTTTTTTCCCTGAGTTTATAGAAACTTGAAGTCAGTTGCAAGAGAACCTCTCCAGAGAAAGTTATAATTTCATAGAAGTTCAAACCTAAATTCTTTTATATGTATTCTCACTCTGAAAAAGAATGGTGAGAAAATTGTGGCAGTAAAAGGTTTCAGATTTTCACAATTTTGAGGTCTGTCTGTAATTTTTTAATGTTATAAAGATCTTCAAGTTATCACCCAGACTTAATCAGATGGATGGAAAACTGGATGGATGAAAATGAGTGTACGAAGTGCAGGCTCAGAAGATAGCGGTTAATGGGTCAAGCTTTGCCCTCAGGCTGGTGACCAGTGGAGAAGTGCCAGGCTGTCTGTGAGGGACTGAACTTGTTCAGTAATGATGTGAAGGAGAGTGTTCAGGTGACAAGAAGTTGTGAGGACCACTCACTGTGTTCATTCAGTTCCATTCAGAGATACCCAGGCAAGCTGGAGGAGGGGGCCAAAAAAGAACCATGTGAAACGCAACAGGCACAAATATTAGGCTATGTGCTGGGTAATAAAATGCCCCTTCCAACACTAGAGGCTTGTGCCTGCATGCAGGGGAGCAGATCCATGGACAGGTGCCTGCGGGGCCTGATGGATGATAGGCTGGACAGGAGCCGTCATGCCCTGGCAGCATTGAGTCTTACCAGCACTGACTCTTAACAACTGGGCAATACAAAATAGATGGAGGGAAGTGCTTATATCTCCAAAGTCACCACTCATAAGATGATGTTTAGAATACTGTATAACTCTTTGGTATTCCATTGGAAATCAGACAACTAGGAAATAGTGAATGGACTTACTGTCTATTAATGTCTATAAATACTGTGAACATGGTTTAAATGATTATTATGACATCTGTGGAAACTGTAACAATGTCATTCATTTGGCATTCTAAATATTTAATTTCTTAAATTAGTAAATTAGCCCTTGTAGTAAATTAGTTGTGCAGCTTCATCACTGCAACCACACTGGCAAACGAACACAGACTCATCCAAAATTCTAAAGAGGTGAGAGTCATTCCTGGGGTGTGACCAAGATGTATCCATCAGTTATAGCTCCAGGTGAATACTTAAATAGTCAGATAGGAGCATCAAGGAGACATTAAAAAGCAGTCACTGTTTATCCCTGTCCTCATGAACGAATATTCCAAAATGGAGTTGTATTGCAGCTAGAGGCAGTGGGGAAAGAAAAGCAGAGTGACCAAAGCTTCCCACTCTCTCTTATGCACAAGGCACTGAGATGGAGAAATAGGGATCCAGAACACATGGAGTGAGAGAATGCTGACATAAGGCAGGAGAAAAAAAGGAGGCTGGCAATGTTGAAAACAATATGACAGATTCACAATTTATCTTCAGCTGAAGATATTTTCAGAAGTAAGATCTATCTACTGGGATTGAGTATAAGGTAATTATAAAAATTCAATCAATATATAATCATCCATTCTCCAGAAGACATTTACTTATCCATTTTTGGCTAGGACATCTTTTGTACATTTAATTTTTTAGCTGTAGATTTCAGGAATTGGTATGCATTGAGTACGGGAATATTTTGACAATGATGCTTGATTATAAGTAAAGCACTGCAGAGCTTCAAGTAGGAGACAAAATCTACTGTAATACCCTGGCACCGAAAACTTGTTTTCATTAGGTGAGCTGTAGCTATATTTCCTGAGTAGATTTGCAGCCATAAATTTAACTAATTTTTATTCTTTTTCTCATGCCGAAGGAAAACACTTTCATGCTACAGCCATCACAGTAGACCTCCCATATATTAAATTGTTTGATCTTGCAGGTGTTACAGGATAAAACAAATAAATTAAAAAAAAACCCAAACAACCCTTCAACTCAAACAACTTTATTCTGCATTATTAAGAAACATGCTGATCCATATAGATCTAAAATTGTGCAAAAACTCCTGGCATTTCATTGGGAAGGTTTCTAAGCTATATGCTCTGCCTCTGTGATGTGACCTTTGGCTTACCTGAAACATCCCTGAAAATACGCAGTATTTTATATATTCCTTTTTACCTTAGTTTCTGTTGCCTGTTGTATTACAATCTATTTCTATTAGAAAGAATCTTTAGTATCTGAAGCTCCATGGTGCTTATGGCCCAGTTCAGAGAGCACTGTGGTTGCAATGGCTTCACTTGAAGAATATCAATCCAGTGTGTGAGCAGGGAGAAAAGAAAGAATGGATTATGGGAATGAAGAACAAAGACAATTAAGCTTAACTCTTCTAGGTTCAGTACTCATGGTAATTTTGGGAAATCTAATGGGAATGACCTCTGGGGTGAGATGCTTTACCTTGACTTCTTAGGGTGGAAGATTTGTTGCAAATATCTGGCAGCTGAATTCTCAGAGTGATAAACCTGGAATCTCTGGGAGGAGTGAGTTTTGCCTTCTTACAAGACAGGACATCAATATAGCTCAAACATTTCCCCCATTGTTTAAGGAGCATTAGATGTAGACACAGTATCCCAGTTCCATTTCTCTAGCGCAAAGGTAAAAATTTCATTTTTCCCCTTAGCTGCTTACAAGTAGAAGAGACAGGTTCACTCTAGTGCACTGAGGGGCTGCTCTCAGCAGAGAGGCTGTTCTGCTATGCCATCCCACCCATGTGCTCTGTATCATGTCAGGCTTTATTGATCTGTGTGGATGTATGTTTCTAGATCAGTGGACATCTGCCACAATACTGACAGAGCACTCCATAATTGCCAGTGATGAAAGGACTTTCTCCCCTGCAGAGATCTCGAAGAACAAACTGTGAAGTGATATCTGGGACAATTTCCAAGGAGCTGGTGTTTTTCTCCTTTGCACAGCTAAGATAACAGATGTTCTAGGTACACCTCCAACCACACACAAGTTCTTGTTGTTGAGTTTATTATTTGGTTTGTTTGGTTTAGTTTGCTTTGTTAATTTTGTTTTTGGTTTTTTTTGGGTTTTTTTTTAGCACCTAATGAAATTTGATTTAAAGTGAAAACAGGGCACCTCCATGGATGTCCAAAAATTTTGTATGTGCTTTGGTAAAAGTCTGTGTATGGCTTCATGGCACACCTTTTCTCTGAGATAATTAAGAAGTACATATAAACTTGTTTGAGGCCCGTTAGGAGTAAGCAGACCTGTAAAAAAATCTCAATGAGGATTTTATCTCATAGCTTTAGCAATTGTGTAATTATGTAATTCTTGTGTTTCTTTGTTCAGCATGTGCTCCGCGGTCTCATTAATCAGGGCACCAATACTAAAATGGCCGTGATTTCCACCAGCATGGTAAGACATGTTGGCTGCTACATTCAGAGGGATAAATTGGTTATTTTACAAAGTCTCAAAGGGTGAAGGCTTGGGGGTTTTATTTTAACGTTTGTCACATGATCTCGCTGCATGACACCGCAAATCTCCCATCTCTGCTTTGTTGGTCTATATGCATGAATAATTTTCCCAGTGCTTGTTTGTAGCTGAGCGGGAGAAAGAGAATTACCGCCGCACAATCTCTTGTTGTCGGTGATCAGCATTCCGATGGTCTGAGCTGGCTTACAACAGTGTAAAGACATCAGTGGCATGTGTTATAATATATTGAGCATTGTACTCCTGAAGAACGCACGAAAGAAAGAACATTGTTCTACTAGGGAGCAATTCATCGGGTTTTTCCCAGAGACTCTTGGGTCAAGTTTTTATAGGCCTATTTGATTTTCAAATTCTTTTTCCCCCTTTTTCCTCTCAGTGAGCCATAGTGTCCAAACTTGTCTACATTTACTTCCCATGTTTTGTGCATGGTAGATGTCCTTTAAAAAGAGTATCTCAAATAAGTCTTTATTCTTGTTTTGTTGGCTCTTATTCTGTGTTTTCATGAACTCTGGCCCTGGCCATGGCAACTGCAAGAAAAATGTTAACATTGATTGACAGGATTAAGAAAGCCTCCATGCCTATCCGCATTTCAAACACTTTGGGAACAATGGTGTTTGGTGTGATTGAATTAATGAGATATCGTGGACTGTCAAAAGAGCACACATACTTTACATAAACCTGATTATCTTTGCATGGCAGAAATGAAAAAAAGGAGGGAACAGAGGTTTGGCTTTCACTCATACCTCCAAAGGAGCCATCAAAGTGTGTGTGCCCTGGCTCAGAGAGTGATGTGCCTGCTCAACTGGCCTGCCCTCCCTTTCTCTCCACATACTGCCTGGCTCTGCTTAGCATACATCAGCCATGGGCTTTAACAAGTCTATTCAGGCGACTGGGCCCAAAACAACACTCTTTTCACAGCTCAGCACCTCTCTGCTGATTTTTTTTTCTTATGGGTCTATTGTTTATCTTGAACTAAGCATACATTTCAACAATTAGACCCCAACTGGCTCCTACCACCCTAGCTTAACCCCAAAGAGTGACATCAGTCATGATACTACATACATTTTGAGAGGTGAGCCACAGCTGGTGCTCACTTTTAGCAACAGAATTACTAGAGAGAGAAAAAAGTTTCATAGGGAACTTCTTCCCACTTAAGTCCTTAAATTATATTTCTATCCTCTGGGAAATGTTCCAGCAGGCATAATAGTTTGGTGAATAAATACAATTCATTGAAGCAGTGCTGCATTTTAGTATAAGCTATATTTTTTTTTCACAAGAGGACATAATGGATTAAGAGGCTCTGAAATGAAATGTAATCCAAAAGCTGAAAGGATTCTGCCTACCTGCATACCTGTCTGTCTATCTGTCTACTTACCTGTCTTACGACCTCTTTAATAATTTTACATGGTCCTTACTACCAAAGATGTGCATTAGTTGCTCAAATACACACAGCACTGGCTTACTGAAAATCATAAGTTTAATGGAAGTGGCATTTGTTTGATGGCATACAGCCCTTTCAATCTTTTTCAAGCAAGTAGTCATTTTTTACTGAATTAAATGCCTTAATTTAAAAAAAGATCTGGATGATTTTTTCACTCTATTAATGAATCATAAGAATTTTTTTTTCTGAAAATATTTTTCTCTCTTTTGTGTGCTAAATTGAGGTGGAGGTAATGCAAAAATATTATTTATCCAAAAGGCTCTCGTCAGCAAGACAAGTCTTATATTATTTCTAGCTTGCCTGGAGTAAAGAGATACTCAAAAAACCTCAAAAAATTGTACATACAAGAATGTCCAGACTGTTTTTGCAGACATATAAAGACCAGATAATTTAAATGAAGTTTAAATAGAAAATCAAGCTTTGAGCTTTGCTAGTTTGCTTACAATGTCTCAAACCTCTAGTCCTCTGAAGATCCTCCTGTCGTTTAATTTCTTCTCACCAGGTAGGAATATGTAGCCTTTATGGAAACATGAAATACAATATTCCTTTTTTTTTAAAGGATCCTTTACTCACCTAGATCATGCTTTCAGTCTTAATGATTAAGCAGGATATAGTCTTTGTAACTTGAGTGGTTATAGTGCTGAGTTGAAAATGAGGTTTGGTGGCCAGATACAGTAATTCTGCCTTTCTCTCTTTATGGACTTCCCTAAAACCTTGTAACACTCCCACAAGCTTTAGTGATTCTATGTTGTGATAAATGATTAACTTTCACTAAGGTTTTTAAAAAATACTGTAAGCATAAAGAAGTTTAAAAATCACCTGGTGGCATGTATTGAGCATTGCTTTGTATATCATTAAATATTTTATGGCAAAAGCTCATTTTAACACATGCATATTTTCTGAGGCCATGGATTAGTGACAAGTCTATCATAACAGATTAATGTTTCAGACCAAAGAAAAGGTGGAGAGCACTGCACTGTGAACTCACAAAACAAAACAGAATATTTCCCCCCAAAGCTTAGCCAGTAGATGTCTCTGTTTCACAAACCCTGGCATGGTATCAGCTGCCACATCCTCCCAGTTACATCTCCTGCACCCTTCTTACTAGGATAAACTCACTTTTACATAAAAATGGCAAGATGATGTGAGGGTGGTGGTATTTTTAAACCTATATGAATTTGTCTGAATGGTCAAGACATTTGAAACTCAATTGTGCACACAACAAGAAGTAGAGATCAAGACAGCTAGTTAGTTGGACCCTCTCTAATGATTGAATTGGCATAATCAAACTGCTTTGCACTGCTAGACAGGGTCTTGAGAGTACTGTCATTTGCCCCTTTTTATCAACAGGATCTTTTATGACAAGAGATAGGGATGTTAGGCTTCCCCTCAGTGCTCTACACAGTCATCTGCTTCTTCTGAACTCCTCTTCCTCCAGTCCTATGGCACAGAGTGAAGCAAGGGAAGCTCCTTGGAGATCCCGCTGGAGGAATCTTTCCTTGTCTGATCTTAAGAACTTATGTGTCCCATAAGGAAATCCTGTGTAAAAAGATGCTGGACAGACAGGTGTCCCTGGGAGAGGGAAAGGGAACTAAATGTGATGGCATAATCCTGCAGTTCTTCTGGCCCTTGAGGACCTGCCAAATTGCAGTGCCTTCTGCAGAATGCCCTGTTCAGTGCAGCATGGAGCAGCTTCACCTTCCACAGAATGTCACTGGCCTCCTTTCTCTACCAAACATGGCAGTAATGCCTATTTCTCTTGCTGAGAGTTCTGCCATTGAGTTAGAACATGTTTTCAAATTCTCCTTCAAATTCAAAGGGCCGGTTGTATGTCTATGAGATCAGCATCATAAGGGAGCTTGAAATGGCAAAACTGATTTCTGCTTTTGTGAACACAGATATTGTGGATATTTATGTAGATGGTCTTTCTTGTTCTCTTAAGAGTAAACATTCACTATACCATGTTATTAACTTTAAACTTTGTGAATTGATATTGCTTGCTTTTCCTCCTCACTTCTAGAGAATTTGCAGTAAAACTATGCTTTTCATTTATTAAAACTATTATAAGTTGAAATATTTACACTTTTATCCTTGAAATAATCAAAAGCATTACCTTTTCCTCATCAAATACATCATTTCAATGTGGGTGAAACCTGGGGTTGAGAATTTGTAACTGGTTTAAGCTAATCAAAGTGTTTTCTGCTTCTAAAGTTGGTAATTCTTGTCTACCACCACGCTTTTCTGCCACTTCTCTCATGTTGGCATTACCACTGGCACGTCTGCATGCCCATGGTAAGCTACATTGCTGCTCACACCTGGTTGTCCTCCCCAAATTCAGCACAAAAAGGATAACAGGAACACCTGTCTGGGGGTTGGATGGGGGTGGGATTTTCATGTTTTATTTAAATAAGCCTCATGCAATGGTGGAACCCCAGTCCAAAAAAGGGAGAATAAATGTTAAAAAGGTATATGTTTAAGGATGTGTAACTAACAGCTATAATTTTTCATTCCACTCAAACAGAAACTTTTTCACTTTTACCTGCCATCTTTTTTCTAGCTTCTTTATTGAAGACAAAATAATTTCTATTTTGGGTCCATCAGTACAGATGGTATAATTATCTCCACCTTTTCTTTTTCAAAATATAGGCAAAATTAAAAAAAAATGATTAAGAAAGCAAACTACACAGTTTCTACACCAGCTGAAAATTTTTATTATTAATATACAAAAATTGTGCAATAAACTCTGTAAGAATCCTTGGCAAGTAAATATGAAAGCAAGTAGCAGAAAGGTGAAGAAATTGTGTAAGAACTAATGAAGAAATCTTAATTTAAGTTAGTAGTGTGTGATTTAGTTTCATCTAGGTCCCACTTTCAATCTTGCACAGTAAGTTGATACCTTTATGCTGATTCACTATAATGGGCATGCAACCTTCCAAGAACCAGTGGTGTGCCAGCCTCACGGCCCTTATCTCTGTCTTAGACCTCCTCCAGGTGTCATTCAGCCAAACTGTGGCTTGCACATAGCTCACTGTACCATCAGAGCAAGATCTGTGTTGATAACTGTGCAGGTTTCTTCCACATGTATTGTCCTTGCCAGCCTTGATATCCCCTCTGTCTTCTTTGATGAGCAGGAAACCTTTCTTTCTCTTATCCTGACACACATTTCTAACATATTTTCCCACATGTGCATTTATTTAAGGCCTAACTACAGAAAACTGTTATGTTCATGAAGTGATTCTTCTCCTCTTGCTCTCAGATAGGTGTGTCAATATCTCTTATTAATTAATACTTTGGTGTCTGAGCAAAGGCTAGTTATTGACCAGCAAACACCAGCAGGTGTGGAGTAATGCCTTCAAGCAGATGAATTGAAACGTAGTGGCTAACATATTATAAAGTATTCCTAATTTTCCTAATCCTGGCAGACACTTTTATCCTCATCTCCAGTAATATCCTCACCCAAGAGCAGTTCAGCAACAAAAACACCATTTACCCCAGGGCACTCATTAATTCATTAGGCTTTCTAGGAAAAGGCATAGAGTGCATGTAGGAGCATCGTCTTCCTGCCACTTTCCTGTTCTAATTCCTAAACCAGCTAGTATAGAGTTAAGCATTATAGATGAGCAGAATTTGTTGGATTTCAATTCTTTTTGTAACAACATTATAAATTTTCCTTTATGTAGGCCTCAAGTTCTCTAATGTCAAAATGCCAGATGGTGGGTGAAAATGAAACTGCACATCATACTTATTTCCTTTAGATAAGGAACACAAAGTGACATTCCAAGGGAAGTTCATTTCTAGTTACATTCTTCTGAAGAATTTCCACATCTTCAATTTTTTGGCAAATTTTGCAATAAATTTTATTTTTTAAAAAAATGTGTATATATGTATATATATATATAAATTATAATTTAAAAATGATTCTGTGTAAAATCTTATCAACTTTACAAAAACTCTGAAAATAATTTTCTTTAATGACAACATATGTAAAATAATTCACTAGATATGCGATATATCTCTTGTTTTACATTATGATTTCACAATCATATTTCTGACTGGGTTAAACATGGCAATCTGAATTTAAAATGTGGCAACATTTAGAGATTAGGAGTTTTCCTTGATAGTGATGGTTTTACTTTCTTTTACAACATTGTTTTAAGGGGTGCATTCTTTGCACTGCAGATTCAGTATCCTCAAGTAATCGGAAATCATTAATAAATACAATTATCACTAGCAGTGCTGAAACAGGGGAAGCTTTGAGGTTAGTACAATGCCCTGGCAGAACATGTTTGACTGGATGAAAAAATTTACGGAGATTAACACCCACAGAGCTAACCCACTGGTAGATTGTTGCAGGTTAATGGATATGTGTGGCAACAGGCAGCAACATTAGCAGGGTCTTTATCTTTAGGTCTCATAAATATTCTCCTTAGCCCCTGCTAACACCCATGTTTCAGGCTTTTCTAGAAAGAATCAGGACGGCTAGCTCCATGGTTATTGTCAGGATTAGGCACATTCAGCTCAAGGTTTCCCCCCTCCGAGCTATCGGTTCAGAATTGCCTGGCTTCTTGGACACTTACTTTGGGCCTGTATCAAATATGATCTGTTGATTGCTGCCCCTTTCTCTTAATCAAAGAAAGGGAAATTAACAGCAAATTCTTGGGTAGTAGAGAAGTGACCTCAGGACATTTTGTTTGAAATGTAATGCTCTATTAAATAAAGCTCTGAAATACATAAATGAAGTTTCACAAATTTCTGTGCTTAAAAACCAGTTTGGTCATTCAGTTAAATTTAAAAAGACTTTGAATTTCTAGTAATCATATACGAGTTTATTTCTCTTTTCAAGTCTTTGTTAGTTTCTTTGTATGTTAAACCACAGAGAATTTTCCTTTAGTATATTGAAAAATGGAGCTGGGAAGGGGTTAAGGATCTTCGTTGACTGCAATTTCTCAATCAGCCTTGGGAAGCCTCAGGTCAACTTTGCTCATAAAACTCTGCACAAATATTTCTTTTTCTATCAGAGGAATTCTAATTCCACACACAGACCAGTGCCACTCAGATTATTACACATTATTAAAAATTAATTTTAAAAAATGGTTTGGTCCCTGAAACTGTGAGAAACCAAGCTTTGAAAAACTCACTCCCATAATAGCAAAATAAATACCAAATAAATTCATCTTTCCTGCTGTTTTTGTATTTCTGTTATCCCTTGATTTTGAAATCTTTCCTCCCTTTCCCCCGTCCACAGTACAAATGAAGATAAAAAACTACCCTTATGAAAAAATAAATTATATGAAACTTAATAGGTATAAAAAGCTGCTATAAAGATTAATAGATTTCCACAGAAGTTACTCTAAAATACATATAATTTAATAGAAACTTCAATATAAAATATGAAAAATCACTCCCTCCTGTGGTAAAACCTGAAAAAGGGCGGGCACAAGAGAAAAGCACTTTAGTCACAAGGAGATTGTTATGCTGTGTGGAAGTGGGATTGGCGTCGCCTGTCCCCAGCAGTGTGACAAAACCCACAGCCATGCTCCAGGCAGGGGTGGCCACAGGCAAGAGTGAGGGGACTTTGTGCTCTCCGGAAAACTGCCTCCAGCCTAGAAAAGGGTGGCTGTGGTTGAGGGGCAGAAGATTTCCTCTTCAAATATTTTTTGTGCCATTGTTTTGTCCTCCAATGCAGTTTGAATCATGTGTATTTTCAGAGTAGCCTTGTTCTAATTTGTGCTTTAATGAAACTTAAGTCCTTTAGGGTATTTGTGTTCCTGCATTGTAGCAGAGGGACTGTCCTAATTCATGACTTTGGTGATTATAGGATCTGAAATACACCCTAGCAGATGTAAACTTCTAATCTACTGCTGGTTCCATCCTGGAAACTCCCCATGTGCATGCACATGGGCAAAATCAGTGCTGATCCCAAGATGAGGATGATCTGAAAAACACAGTCTTTTCATCAAACTGTGTTACTTGCTTATTTTCTGTCAGAAAAAGTTTACAATTCTCACCGTATTTCATAAAAATCTCGTGTATTTGCGTGTGTGTGTGTATGAGAGAAATTGCAGTCTGATTTAATGCATCAGTCAGCAGGTGGAAGACCTCTACCCCCCTAAAATGCTTTTACTTGTTTATTTATACACATTAATAAGCTTATTAAATATGAATATGAACAAAATTCTTTATTAAGAGAGCCAGATTATTCACTTAACGAAGCTGGAAGTTACTTATAATTTTAATCAATGTAAACTTTTGAACAAAAAAATCCCATGCTAATTTACCTTACACCTCTGTAAGAATAAAAATAAAAGTTAAAAACCCACCAAAAATAGGGTTTGTTTATGTTAAAACATTCTCAGAGTAATTTCTTAGGCAGTTTTCCCATTTCTTTATATTGCTTTGTGGTAAATGCTGATCATTTGGGTGCTCATCAAAGCAATTTTTGTTGGAGACCAGGAGAACAAAAGAGATGAGGAGGAGCAGGAAGCAAAAGGAAGTGGAATGTATAATTTTTTACTGTTTTCCCAGAGAAAACAAAACCGTACAAATGAGACCACCTGTTAACCACCTGTTTAGCTGATAATTTACAACATTTGATAGTTTCCAAAAAGGTCGATATTTGACAGATGCTGGCAGATAACCCAAATTCCAAAGCTTCTCTTGGAGTTCCTGCTTTAATAACCACCTGCATAGCTGTCAGCAGTTTGTGGCAGTGAGTAACCTTTCACATATCCAACTGTATACTTATCTGTTGGACTTTTCAAATGATATGAACAAAGTACTATGAAAAATGTCCTGTGAGGATTCAAAAAGTGGAAGAAAGAGGTAGGTAGGTAATATTGGGTAAGCGGGTGACTTAGCATTCTTTTCCTTAACATTTCTGTTGCCATGTACTGAACACTGTGGTTCTAATTTAGGCAAGGATGAGATAATCCTGAGATGGATCAAATCTAAAAACTATGAAGGCTGTGTAATTTTCCAAAAACAGGATAATGCCCAAACTTAATGGTCATATTTCAGAAGCAGTAGATGAATTCAAAGTGTGTTCCACAAATGGGATTTTCTAAAAAAAATTGCAATAAAATTAAAAATGGCTCATTCATCCATTCACAAAAGTCTTGGAAAGGATGGGCTCTAAGATGTACAAAAGTTTGTTGCAAAATGTAGTTCTTCCACAGCCTATTCTCCTAGGAGCGAAAATCATGAAAAATAGATGCTGATCACAAAAAAACCCAATGGGGGACTCTTAAAAATAGTGCTGGTGAGGAAAAGCACGTTTCCTATATCAAAAAAGAAGACAATTTCTATGTTACCGAGAAGGGAAGACAGCACAAACATATGTACTTTGATCATGTGAGGAATATGGATAGAAAAGACCTTGAAAGAGTGCATCTGAAAGGGATAATCAGAGACCACCCCTTTGCAGAGGATGAGTGGTGAGAAGATGGTGTGTGACAGATGCTCAGGAGTAAGTTACTTATAAATCATGTAGGAAATGGACTGAAGTGGCTCCCAAATGTTGCAGTAAGATTTACCAGTATTTTATGTAGGTTTTACCTTATGTAAAGGGAAGACAAATATCTCTCATACCTCATTTAGCTCACTCATGATGTTACTCTGGATTCCTGACCAGCCACAAGTCTTGTTGCACACAGAACCTTTCCAGGCCCATGGAAATAAAGATCAGTTTTCTCTGTACACATAAATGCAAGCTGAAAACATGGTATGGAAGATGATTTGATCTGATATTCCCACATATTTTCAACACTCAAGATATAAAAAGTGGTCATTGGCCCAGAGGATATTCAAACACAAAAAGGACCATATATATATAAACATATAAACAACTACTTTAGGTATTAGATGGAATTATTTATTGTCACAGTCTATTTGCTGGGACATTTTTCAGGGGACATTTTTTCTTTCTGCTCAAGTTGGTTTTAGGTTTGAACTTGTAACGTGAGCTGCAGAGGGTGGAGTCATTGTGACAACATCTCTCCCTTGCTGTCCCCGGCAGGCAGGAGGGTCAGGCAATAAAGATACTAAAGCTCATGGTGTACACATAGCAAGCACAGAGGCTTGGGTCTGGAGGATAGATGTGATTAAAGGGGCACATCTGCTATATTTAGTTCAGTGTCTGTGGGAAAAAGTGGTCCATTCTGAAAAATGCTTTTGACCAACTACATTTGCTTATGTTAAAGGATTAGTAAAATCCAGAGAAAAAAGGCCTTTTGAAGGCCATGCAAAAGGAACACTTGCTTTGCCTTGTTACAGGAGAGCAAATATGTGTTTTAGTTTGTGTATTATATGATAACATAGCTCTTCTGCTGCTCTACATTGGGAACATTACTTTCTGTCCCTAAGACTTTATTTTTTTCACAGCTCATTTCTTGCCTTATTTTCATCCTTGACATTTCCTTTTTTGTTGGAACTATTTGTTTTAAATTCTCTCTTATCCTCTTATCCTTAGAGAAAGAGACATTGGCAGAATAATTTTTTTTTAAATATTGGTGAGGAAGAACTTGGTGATGATTTTACTAATATTTTCTGAAGTTTGCCTGAACTAGATATTATAATTTACCAGCAGTGACTTAGTAGTAAAAAAAGAACCAAGAAGCCAAACAAACAAAATTTTTAGGTTCATTTTTCAGAGGAGCTTATAAGAATGTCATCTGTGTGAAGTAGTAAAGAAACTGTGTTCAGGCAGTACAGGTATGTAGCTGCTAAAAATGATATTTATCACTAGTAAATGTATTTGTGCATGTAAAAATATATGATACTTGTTTCAGAATTGGTTATCTAGCCATTATATCTATGCACAAAAATATGTACAAGGAGTATAAAAACAAACCTATTTTATTCAGCTACCTTTTATTCCTTACTTTAAAATTCAGGGAGAGGGCAAAACATTTTAAAATGTGAAACTACAGAGCTATATTTAATGCCTACAGTCAACTATTTCTCCCTTAGAGAATAAGAAAATTTATTAAAATTTATATGTATTTCCTCCTCTTTTCCTTTCCTTTAAATTTTTCTGCACTTATCTCCTGAAGAAGTCATGTTTGCATTGACCTATTCGGGCTCTGTTCCTGTGTTATAAAAGCCATCTAATGTAGTGGCTTTTTTTTTTAGGAGACCATATGAAAGAGCAGGTCCTTACCTCAAGTAAGGTATCCTAGTCTCATTGACTACTATGATGCTCTGGAAATTTTCTATCGCTATTGAACATGAAAATGACAAATAACTCCAGTAGTGAATGATCTCAGAAGGCTTTCAGAAGACTTAATTTTTTATTTTGTGCAGCCCTTTTATAACATGCTGCACTGAAGAACCATGTAGTTGGTTAGTAAAAACAACACTTCTCTTCATTGGTTAAATAACAGAAACAACACCTGGAGGAGAAGTGACCATGAGAGCCCAGAATATTATTAAAAAAAAATTACTATTTACAGGAACCGTCCTTGGGAGATGGATTTTTCTCAAGCCAGAGTCTGGCAGGCTGAAACCTTTACAATCTCAGAAAATCAGGCCCACAATTTTCCTCAGCTGATGTCCAAATTTTAAACATTCAGTGTCCACAACACTTTTTTTTCTGTAAGTCTCTAAACTCTAGTATGCTTTTTTGTTGTTGTTGTTGTTGTTGTTGTTTTGTTTTGTTTTGTTTTGTTTTGTTTTTGAGTAGCTCATATAAAAATGAACAATCTGAGGAAAATTTCAGAGAGAGGAAGGGACAAGTGCTTTGCTCACAGTGAATTGAGTGATTTGTTCACAGTGGATTGTTTGCCCATAGAGAGTCTTAAAGAAAAGAATGTGCAGCTTAAACATCACATCCTTGTGTACTCAACTTCTATTACTGAGGGCATGAAGGGACATGCAAGAGATTTAACAGGTGCACTGAAACCAGTCCATGGGACCCAGGTTTCCCCTGGTATGATGAGCTCAACATTGTAACATGCTCTAAGCAGTAGCTGCCGAGAATTGTCCAATTCTATTTCTTCCCATGCAAGAGAGTCTTTCCCTTGTTTCTTCAGCTCCAAGGCCGAGGGATGGAGGTTTGGGAACATGGGAAGTTGGTGAATTAACATATCTTTCTAGTCATCAATACAAAATCTTGTTCCAAGGTATTTCACATTTAATGTACACACTGCCTTTATTCCATTTCCACACATTATCCCTATCATCATACTGATAATTTTACAATCTCCATGGTTGCAGTTCTGTGACTTCTCAGTCCTTCCTGAAACTGTAGAAATGTCTGAAGGTTCCATAACTTTCCCAGAAGGTATTTTTCTGGGACTGCTGGCATCTGAAAAGTCAGTCCCTAGAACCTGCTGAGATGTGCACTAGTTGCTGTGCCTTAGTGGGTATCAGATACAGGGGGTTTAGAGGAGGAGGAGGAAGAGATAACAACGTTAAGCATTAAGGTGGGCCCCTATTGCCTTGTCCACTGTAGTCCCTCATTCTCTTAACCTGGAAATCATTATTGCTCCCACTTTGGCCACTATTCTTTCAGCTGTTATTCTTGTGCCCTTAAATACCTTCCTATTAAAAACAACAAACAATGAAACAAACCAACCAAACCAATCCAAACCAAGCCACACCTTCACACCCCAGAAGAGAAAAAAAAAAAAAATCCTGGAAGACCCTTTCCATTGTTTTCATTTGCCTCCTTTTGAAAGTTTTTTGACCTAAAGATCTCTTACCAGGAAAAATAAAAAAAAAAAANNNAAAAATAAAAAAAAAAAAGGTTGGGTGTGGAAAAACATGGACAAGTAATTGTGGGATCTTGAGGCTTCAAGATAAGATCCTTAAGGGCATTTAAATGGGACACTCCTTGACTGTCTTTTTTGAATGGGATATCCTTCCTCTGCAGACATTCAGTGTAATATTGTTGTCACATCAATAATTGGATTCCAATAGGACGAGACAACTTGTCTGTCCTCAAAAAGACTCATCTTGACAAAAATAAGGGGATGGATTTATCTTCAAGACAGATATCTACATCTGAGCTGTGGTGCCTGCATCTGATGTGACCTCCTGTAGGCTGCACTGCAAATTTTGGCAATTTAGGGAGAAGATTAATTGAAACTAATATGTGGAAAGAAGATATCCAGTAATGTTTAGGGACATGAAGATTTGTTTTACATGGGAGAATAAAAGTTTGCTCAACATCAAAAATAAAAGGTAAGAAACAGAATTTCTCTTTATAAATACTTTATAGGAATGAACACCAAAGAGATTGGTAAACTGGAAGACAAACCTGGATGAAGAAAAAAAAAAAGTATGTAACTGAGATTTCTCAGCCAAGAAGTGGGTCTTTATATGGCAGAAGTGTAAAGTTTTGTAACAGAGTTGCAATAAGAGAGAAGGGACACAGGGGAAATCAAACTACTACTAGGTTGGTTTTAGGTAAATTTAAAACTGGAATTATAAAAATGTAGTTCCTGGAATGGGAGGGGATGTGATGATTTTGACTCTTGATATGTTCTTAGGAGTGCTAAGGAGTGCTCTGTGGAGAGTAGGTTGCAGAAACAAACAAGGCACAAGGTTCTAATGTTTAATTTCTCATCTTGAAGATAGCCAAAGAATGTAGAAAACCAAAAATATTTCCTAAAAGAGGAAGTAAATTTTTGTTCTACATATTTTGTCCACTCCATCAATATTGCATTTGTGAAATTTTGGATAGCAAATTTATTACATATTCTACTTGAACTGTATAATCTTTGTGACCTTTCATTTGGTGTTCAGAAACAAGAGGAATGTTCTTTCTTTACTTTTCTGCTAGACTTTTGTCCTTTATTCATTCCTAGTGTGGACTGAAACCAAGTGAATCTTAAGTTTACATTCTGTCCACTAAAATATATATTAATTTTATTTTTCAATGTTGCTTTAAATTTCAGTCCCCTCCATTTAATATACTGTCCTACTTCTTTTCTCTTCACTATTGTTTGTCTTCACTTATTTCACTTCACATAGTACGGGTAAAGTATCTCCTGCAATTTGTTTTAATTTCCTAATTCAAGTCTAATGCAATTCAGTCAAAGACCTTAGACCTGACGCCTAAAAGTCAGGGTGACTTTCAGTAACTCTCATTTGCTCCCTTTCAATATCCAAATTAAATCTAGTCTCTTATAGAAGACCTTGCATAGACTTCACACCTATTTTACAAGAGTGATTCTCTCTCAAACCTAGTGAAACCCTCAAACTGACTTGCTGATATCAGTGATGATGCTGATTATGTGACAGTATCAGAAGGGAAAATTATGTGTAAAAATATGAAAGAACAAACCCAAAGATTCTGTTCAGCTTCTGGCACTGTTATCACAGCTGTATCTGAGAAGTGAACCTTCTGTTTTCTGAAATCTGTGGCAATGCTTTCTCAGCTCTTGGCGTATGACAACCTTTGCCTACCCTCTAACATGCACATAACCTTCCGAACTACAGGATGCAATAGATAAACTTACTGCCATATGAAGTTGTAAAGATGGAAAAAACCCACAAAAATACATTTATTGAAAATATGAATCTCAGTATCATACTGTGAAGTCTGAAAAAAAATTAAAATATTTCTCTACAATATTTAAAAAAGAAGAGAGGGATTTTTAATTTACAATAATTTTAATTTTGTTTCTCATTATGGTGTGAGAAATTCAGGGTAATAGCACTGAAATAAATAAAATTTCTCTGGATTTATGTAAAGAACTGAGAAAAAAACCTGTGCCTCATTGACAAACAGGACCCTGTTGGAGATCAGTTCAGCTAAGCTAAGGAGTTCTTGTGGTGCTTGGGGAAAGTCAGACTTTTTGTAAATGATCCTGAAGATACATAGAAACTTTGGGTAAGTCAGCTTGCATCTGGTTTTGATATTTCATTTACGTTGCACACCTTTTCACCTA
>WEIU01016448.1:1167-12447 GCA_013389925.1 Aegithalos caudatus
CTGCACCCCCCGCACATCGCTCCTGGAGCCCGCACACCCTCCCCAGCCTGCACACCCCGCACATCGCTCCCGGAGCCCGCACACACGGCGCGCACACCCTCCCCAGCCTGCACTCCTGACCCACGTGCACAGCAGCAGGACCTGCTGGCCACCCAGAGCAGTAGGGAGCCCTGTGGCCCTAACAGTCCTGCATGAACAAATGGAGGCTCTTGAAACGCTTCGAAAGGGAGACGTTTATGCCTATTTCATCACAGAATCACAGAATGGTTTGGATTGGAAGGGATTTTAAAGCTCATCTTAAAGTATGGACAAGGACATCTTCCACCAGACCAGGTTGCTCCAAGACCGCCCAAGATTCAGGAAGATTTAGGTGTAATTTTGACCATTCTCAGGCAGATAGGAAGCAATGTGAGGCTGTGGAATGTCTGCAAGATGTAGCTGACGCACTCCAGATGCCCAGTAGAAATGTGGGCAGGCAGAAGCTCAGCAGCACACACTGATAACTGCAGTGCTCAGAAGCAACTGGAACCAACTCTGAAACCTTGTTCAGTACTTATATATGAAATCCATCTAGAAGAACTTCAGACATAAATAAACACTGATAGGGGAGAAAAGGAAGTAACAGGCAGTTGCTGTAAGAACACTATGTTCACCTGTGACCTAGGTATTTTAAATATTTCATGCTTCCATAGGAACTGGCATTTCCTTCATCTTTGCACTTCAATCTCCTTTTGTTTGCATTTACCCAAATTTCTGAAATAAACAGAAAATTCAATTTTTCATACAATTTTTACCTAATGGACCAGACAAATGATTTTCTCAAAGCACACCTAACATGTTTTCCATAGCTTTACACCAGCCATCTCATTCAAAATTTGACAGGTATTTATTTTCTGAATTGACAGATTCAAGTTAATGCTTTTATTTTTGAGGGCCTTTTATTAAATACGGTTAACATGACAAACATAGGCTCTCCAGGTTTGTAGAACTGTCTCCTAAATCTGTATCTATGGTTTAGCTCCATATTTGCTGGGGTATAAATACAATTAGAATAAGGCATACAAAGGGCTTTCAGCAACATCTTGTTTCACCCAAGACATCATTGTGCCCATCATCTTATAAGGCATTTTTCCTTGTGATCAGAAAAACAACTGTAAGCTAACAATAAAATATATAAGAATACTCTGACATGTGAAACAATGACAATTTGCTTGGATGACTTTCTTTTTGTACAGAGCTGAGCAGAACTTTTTAATTTACTGCAGATAGAAAATCTGATTTTTATATGGAGTATGTGCATTCAGGCTGGTTGAAACATTTGTATGCACATGCAAACTTATATTTTCCTTTTATTTTTACTTCAATGAAAGTAAGTATAATTTTTCATCAGAAAAGTCTGAGATAATCAATGCTGAAGCCATTTCCACACTTACCCACTTTGTTCTTCAGTAACTGATGTGGGCAAACTGTTTCCTGGGCTTTTTATATGTAAGAATTTTTATATATAAGAACAGTAATAAAGAACAAGTATGCCAACACTACTATTTCAGCTGGATTCATATTAATGAAAACTCTCAATGGAATGGAGTATAAGCCCCCTCAGAATGAACGTGTGGCTCTGATACAATGGCTGAGTAATTGGACACTTCCATATACACAAAAAAAAAATCTAGGCAAAGTACAACAGAAATGGGGGAACTGAGACGTCGAAAAAGGGAGAACAAGAGAGAATGAGCAATTTTCTCAAATGTGTGATTCTCTGTAACATCCTTCCATACCCCTAGCAGCACTGTGGGCAATAGGAGCAGCCTAATCCCACTATAATGCTACTAAGTATCACCTAGTGCTCATTTTCAAGGAAGACATGGTACATTTCCTCAGCTATAATTCATCCTTCTTCCCACACTTCAGAGAAAGAAGGTTTTATTAAGTAGCATTTTTCATTATGACAGACATGAATGCAGGAGAAAAGCCTGCAGCTGCATTCAGCCTTTTTAAAACACACTGGCAAGCACAAGGATCATTATACAGGAAATCAAGTCACCCAAAGCCTCTTCACTGTGAAGAGAGTGAGACTGGGAAGGTTCACACAATGCTGAGAATAGAAAAAGGGTCAAAAGCAATGTTCAAGGCATACACAAACTGAAGAAAAAGGTGAAGTCTTGTGTTCCCTCCTTTAAAAGTCTATACTATGATATGGAAATAAAAGTCAGTGTGGTGGGTGGGGGGGAAGGTCTTCACCCAGCAATTTTTCTAAATTAAGTTCCACAGTTTTGCTTTTGTTAAAAATAAGTAATTTATAATTTAATACCTGTTTCAGGATACTCAGATCTCTGGTGCTGTTAACAGCACACTTAATTTGCATTATCCATGTAAAAAAAAAATTAAAAAGCAGCTCTGAACTTTGCTTCTGAGATGGAAGCACTGTCTCTGAACCAGCAATCATTGCTGTCACTCTTGCTTTGCATCTTTCAAGGCCTGAAGTCTTTCTAAAAGGGGTGGGTGGGAGTAATGCCACATTGAGAAGATCCAGTCAGAAACAGGGAATCCTAAGTTATCTTTGTTTAGCTTGATCAAAGCAGAATATAAGTCTTTAGCCTTCCCAAGTTCCTTGGCAAATGCATCTGCTTGAAACTCAAATCGTCGGCTTAATACGGTCAAACAAAATGAGAGAACCTGTGGAGAGAAATGCATTAAAAATACTTTAAAATTCAGCTACCTGCAAATTTCTTCAGTGCCAGTAAATACTACTACACCTAGCTTTCCACATCCCACACACTGCTGTGGCTGCAGACTGCTGATCTCACTAAGCTTTATCCAATAAAAATATTTTTTATTGAATTTGAATTTATATTTTATTTATTATTAGTGAAACTGGGGGTGTTGCCCAACATGCAGCACTAAGCCTGATTATCAAAATGAGACACCCAATAAAGCCCCTAGAAACTTCAAACTTCCCCTGACAAACAGGATCATTATTTAAATAGGATAATACTTCAGTGTCTATGTCTTGAAAACAATTTACCTCATTGTAAGGTGAAAAAATGAACTGGAAAATAATCATCAAGCCTATCAGGGTAGGCTGGGTGTCATAGAAACCAAATGCAGCAAAGAGTTCTTTCTGACCAATTAGCACAGCAAACAAGAAGAAGCAAAGGAAGGAATTCATCTGGAGAAAAGAAAAAAGAATCTTGATTAAGATAAGTCATTCCATAACATTACATTATAGACCTGCATATGGACACCACTGTTAAAAAAAAACAAGTAGATCACTTTTGAACTAATATACAGAGAGGAGCAAACAGTTGGTCTTTACCTGCTTTCTGAAAATGCAACAGTAGAAGAACCACTATTTTCTGCCAGTGAGAATAAAACAAACCAACAAGTAACGAAAGGAGATGGAAAAGCAAAAAGAGAAGTGAGGAGGGACTACAGGATAGAACCGATCTCCTTGGAATTAAGCATAGGTTCTGAAAAGTTGAAAGCCAAACAAAATGTGTCTGTGCTGTGTTGTACTTCTGTTCCTGGAAACAATCTGTGCTTCCATCTAAGCTGTGCAGCATCATGTACAAGCACTGTGCTTGCCAGGCTTTTCAGAGCCAAGAGGCAGGACCATGCCTTACCAAGTTTTTTAGAGGGGGTGATTAGCTATCCAAGTGGTTGGTTGGTCTTTTTAGAGTAAAATGGAAGGTGCCAGAATATTGTTTGTTATTGAAACACATAGAACAGGAAAGAAGAATGGCTGTGATCCAGACCAACTTTCTGTCATACAGCATAAGCATATCAGGTGAATGTACACTAACAAATCTGGAAGAGGGCATTTGGAAACAGCTATAATTACAGATGCTCCAGGAAAAACAAAACAAAACAACAACAACAAAACAACAACAACAAAAAACCACCAGTTTGAAATAACTTACCTGGCTGATGATTATATTCTTGACAGTATGACCTAGTTTCCAGTGACCCAATTCATGACCGAGTACAGCCAGAACTTCTTCATTTTTACACCCTTGTTTCTTATTCTGAGGGAATAACAAAGGGAAGTATTATCAGGTATGTCTGAACACAAATCAATTTCTTCCTCATTTGTCTTTTCCTTGATCACTTAAGTGTCCCAGATCAGGCCATTCCCTTCTAATAGCAGAAACACGCATATAATTTTTTGCTGAGCCTTTTTCATGAAGATACTTACAGAAATATAACCTTTTAAGGTTAAGAAGATTTCTACTAGGTAGAAATAAGGTAGTGTTCTCTTATTTCTATGTATGCAGACAGCCTGATGCAAACCTGAAAGAACACTGGAAGATTTGCCTTCCACACACTCTCCTATCCCTCTCATCCTGTTTCTTTACTCAGGCAAAGCATTACACTGGAAACAGGTATTGAGAGCTGCAGACTTTCTGAGGACAATGGAGAACAAAGCCCTGTTCCTACTCTCCTTCAACAGTCAACATGTAGCCATCCTCCCAAGGCAGCCTGTTCCTTTTAAATGGAACTGTCCTCTTCTAAAAGCCCTAAGACTGCATTAAAGCTATCATTAGGAAAGACATCTGCAGCTTCAAAGATCCATTAGCAAGTCAGAAGCAAAGACAAAGGCTGTAGAACAGTGATGAAATGGAACACAGACTCTCATTATGATTAGATCAGGTGAGCTCAACATCCCCTCCTCTCACTACCCACTTCTGCAGTATTTGCCAAACAAAACCCCGGGCACCACTAACACGTCAAAGAACAGAAGCTGGACTGAACAGCAATCTAGACCTAACCTTAGGCTGCACAAGGTTTGTTTTTCTCAGAATAACTCCTTTTGGTTATTCAGAAAGTATTCTATTAGCTTTAGTCATTTCCATACTCTTCTGAGTCCAGAACTCACGATGTGCAGCTGCACATCAAAGGAGAGGCCAGTGCCAGGCCAGCATCCTGTTCTTGACCAGGGCATGGGAGGATGCACATGTGCACTCTACTCTGTGCCTCCTGCACCAAAAACTCTGTGTGCAGTAAAAGGCACACAAATGACACGCTAAGAATTAAAAGTATTTCCTTCAAAGGGAAGCTTTGATATGGCAGTCCCAAGAGAAGATGAGCTCAAATCCTGAACAGGTCCCTTATTTGAAGAATTATAGGAAAGATCCATTCTTTATATGCAGGGAACTAATGTTTTGCTAAAGCCCCTGTGAATTTTTACAGTCTCTGGTGCTATCTGCACAACTCACACAGCCTCAGAAATTCCAATTAGCAAGCCAGGCATTCTTTGGTGTTGAAATCATTAGGGCTTGGGTTTTAGAAACTTCCTCAGGACCTTTAAAATACATTAGAAAACACAGGGGATATCTCACCGAGAAGTTAATATGAACAACACAAAGAAAGGCAAACTCACTTTTATTTTAGACTTTACTTCTTCATTCTCACCATCTTCTCCTTCTGCTGGTTCTTTGTTCAAAGCAGAATATTCTTCCAGGAGTGTGTCAAAGAGTACTATCCGCTTATTCTTGAAGAATCCATAGAAATAAGCATTGCTATGGGAAGAACGCTTAGAACCTGATGGGGAAAATTTAAAGACCATGATCTGAATAATCCCATGCACTGAAGCCTGTACAGTATGACACAGACCAGATTCTTCCAGAGGAATTCTCAAAGTCCCCAAATGAACAGTAGACAAAATGAAGCAGATCTGTTTGGAAGCTGAGGCATATTCTAAAATCTAAGTAATGATGACTCAAATAGAGAAATGTAGCGTGTAATCACTAAAAGCACTAAAACCATTACAGCAGACATGAATATCTAATGTCCAAGAAGAAAAGCAATTAAAAAGTTATTCCTTTTGTTTCACAGTTCCAAAATGGTAATTTTGACTACTTTTGTGCTTCCACTTCTGACCAAGCTGTATATTTCCATTCCATAGACTGATAAGAATACTTCCAACCTGAGGATGCGTTCAGGCTGTGCACTGAGCTTCAGGAAAAAGACCAGGAAAATGCTACAGACATTGGCAGTTATTGCAGTATCTGAGCAATGCAAGCAACTGCCCTACTACAGCATCCACAATCAATGCTAAAACCTTACAAATATAAAATTACAAAACCTCTTCATTCAAAAAAATAACAAAATCTCACCTTCAACAACATACACCTTAGTCAATGGGAAGTCAATGCTCTTTGCCATTGTTTCAATTTGCTGCTTGAGCTCTCCCTCTGGAAGTGGGATGAATTTATCAAACAAAGGTGCAATATAGTCTGCATAGATTGTAACAAGCACCTGCAAACACATGCAGATATTAAGAACAGGGCATGCAAATGTGTTTAGCGCAAAAGGAGGGGCAAGAAGTTCAAAAAGAGGGCAAAATTTCAGAAAAAAACACTCTATAAAGCAAAGTCCTGTATGGAATGGGATCTATAGCCAGGCTCTCTATGGGCTGCTTTGTCTGGTGGCCAGTCCACAGTTCAGCAAACGGTGCACAAAGCACCTGAGAACTGGTGTGAGCAGTGCAGAAGACAAGGCCTTTAGGCAGCTGGGAGCAGGGGGCTCAGCAGTGACAGGTTGTCATTTCCACGCACTTCACCAATCCTGGAAAGCTCTGAAGTGTTTCATAGTCAGCTGCAGAGATGAAGGAACCAGGAGACAGAAAAAGTGGGACTAATTCCTGCTAACTTGCAAAACAACAAGAGGCAACAAATTTCATGTCCCCTATTTTCTTTTTGTCCCCCAACTGTGTGCAGGGCTAAGACAGTTGTCTGCCTGATGCCTCTGGCTCCACAATGACTTGATCTAAAAATATCACTACAATGCACCTGCATCTCCTCAAAATGACACCAGCTGCAGCCCAGTTGAGAAAGCCAGAACTAAAATAATGTGATGGAAAGAAAAGCTGAACTTCCTTTCCTCACACTCTGGATCACCACAGAACTATTTTTATTTATTTATTTTAACAGTTTAGATTCTGGTTAGTGAAAAAGGAACAGGACATGAGAGGCAAATGGGCATCAACATTAACTTCAAAATTATCTTGATACATTTTTTTTCACTGAAAACAAGTACGTGGACTTTTGACTGTGTGTACACTTCAAAAAAGTCCAATGAAATCAAAAATCAGAAAAACTGATGTTTGCAAAGTCACAGCAAGTGAGGGAGTCAATGTGAAGCACCACAAAAAATAAGTTATTACTGTTACAGTAATTTTTAAGGGCTTAATCCTCTGCAGATATTTTGCAGAAGGTGTAGGAGGGTATTTCATAGAACAGAAATCAGCTTTTCAGTCCAGACTATATTTCAGACCATACAGCATGTGGGGACTAATTTTAAGGTTTTATCTCAGATTTTTGTGTAATGCTTTGAGATCAGCAGGCATAACAGACAAGTAGGAGGATGCAACTCTAAATCTGATTACAGTTATGGAACTGGAATTATTCCCTAAACAGGACTCTAGAAAGGGTAAATCTGATACCTCTGAGGATGATTTTGCATGTCAAAGGCTGTTCAAACACATTAAGGCCTGAAACCCTATAAAGTTCAGTGAAGTGGCAACACATCAATTGTCTAAGCATGCACTTAACCCTCAGGGGTGGAGGGGGCCCAGAGGAGAAGAGTGAGGCAGGAATGCTGTGTTCTTTCAATACAGAAGTTTGCAGCTCTGCCAAGATGTT
This sequence comes from Aegithalos caudatus, assembly GCA_013389925.1. Taxonomy (NCBI): domain Eukaryota; kingdom Metazoa; phylum Chordata; class Aves; order Passeriformes; family Aegithalidae; genus Aegithalos; species Aegithalos caudatus. The sequence goes on from WEIU01016448.1 coordinate 8,811, forward strand.
TTATTTTCTAGCTTTTGTTGTATAAAAGATAGACCAACCCCTGTTATATCAGGTTCTAAAGCATTTTAGCACCTCAGGACAAAATCTATTGGACAGCTCCACGGGAGGTGAAGGAAGAGCAAAAATAAAATACTAGTTTGTGATAGGAAAGTGAGAGAGAGGAATGTGGCTTCAGCTGCATATGTTCTGGTTCTCGCCTCTAGGAGAAAGGAAAACCAATCACCACATAGTGCTATATTTTCAGTACCTATTCTAAAGCTTTATCAGTGTTTCTCTTTCAGTTGATAAAGACAGTCCAGTATTAAATATATTAGTTATCTATGACATTAATATGGACAACTAATATCAGCTTATTATTATTATTCCTGAACAAATACATTGAGAACAAGACACTCCGTTAAAGTTTGCAGACATTAAAATTCACAGGAGATTTAGATTTTTCTTCATTTCCTATCAGCTATGTTCAGCATGCTGAGCTGTGCCAGTAAGCTGGAGTCTGGAAGAAACCCAAACATCTTCTCATACTCACCAAGGAAACAACCAACGTGAAGAGCCAGGCATAGATAAAAAAGTAGTCTCCCCCTATTTTAATTATGTAAAGCAGAAGGGATGTCACTGGCAACAGAATACACTGAGTCACAACAAACTTCTTGATGGCATCCTTAAAAAAAAATCCCAGTGTCTGCAAAGAAAGGATAAATCAGTGATATGTCAATGTAAATATTAATATGCCATTCTAGTTAGTGAACGGAACCCTTCAGTTAAGACAAATGGCAAACCAGCAATGTCAGTGCCATAAGAAAATCAGTCAGTCAAAAAGGAGCTCTCCTAGCAGCTCCTTACAACCACAGGGACTCAGGCCCATGCAGATGCACTCTTCTTTAGTAAGGCCTGACCCAAACCATTATTTTGGGTTGCACATTCATTAAAGGACCAGTCTATTTAACCAATCTGAACCAATTTGGTCAGTACAAGTGCTCTCTGCAATACCTGTTGATTGAAGCCATGTTTCTCTTCTATGACAAATGTATTATATAAACTCCATGGGAGACCAGTCACTGCACTGAAGAGTGTTGCCAGCAGTAGAAATACCAATGACTGAACAATCTAAAAAACAAAACAAAACCACCTGATATTTACTGACCCATACTAACAACTGTTCTAGGTGTTAAAAATGGCTTTTAAGTCAGTGGTTTAACTGAAACCAGTTAGAAGATGATGCTAGAAAAATTCACAGAATTAACTTGTTCATGATGACTAATTATTGCTTACTGTAATAACAAGGATTTAGAACACAAATTTGGATACATGCCTCATCCACAGCACAAAGGTAACATAAGCAGTACACTCAAATTTCTTACCCTTTTAGTGTGCAGGTAGATCACTTCTAGGATTAGTAAAACATCCAAATAAAGAGCTCCCAAAAAACCCAGCCTACCACCTCATTTGACTCAAGCAGACACCAGATTTTGCTTTTAACATATAAGGGTGTTTTAATTAGTAAGCCAATTCAAAAGCAAGTTAATTTACTGTTACCAGTTCTCAGAATCAAGGTCATTGTGTGCACCAGAAAATACGGTATTTTTACTGTATTACAGGTTAGCTAAATCCCATTTTTAATGAAATACCAACTTAAAAATAAAAATTATTGCAGTAGGGACCAAATGCTTTCACAGAAATTTAGAGCCTACTTACCTCATATTCTGGTCCAAACCCAGCACGTCCAGAGATCTGACCAGACAGTTTCCATAGAAAAGGAATTCCTCCACAGAGGAGAATCATCTTAAAAACAAAACCACATGCAGTATGAAGCACACTGTCATCTTAGTCTACTAAAATTTCAGCATGATAAGAACCTTTAAAGAGTGAATAAGACAAGTTTTATAATTAGCTTTTTGCCACCCCTCTGATCTTAACAGTGATAAAACAAGCCTGGAATATCTGGCAAGAATAAATTTTTACTTTACAGAAGTAGAGAGCAGGTAATTATTTCTTTTCCTGTGAAATACTAGCATATTTCCAAGCCTATTTTCCATAGAAATTGGTACACTCTCTGTTCTCACAGACTGCTCTTTTTAGCTTCTACTTAAATTTTATCAAAAAAATGAAAGTAGTTGCATTCCTCCAAACACAGGGAAAGATCTGTATTTAACAATATAAATAACTCTCATGCTGTTTAATTATTTTGCAACAGACACTATTACAGAATATAATTAAAATGTAAGGTAACACTGTAGTTGTGCAGTATGACTCAGCACTGCAGAAAGAAATTACATACTTTCTGAATAATTGTTTCTTTTTGTGTAGCAAATACAGTCACAAACAAAACCAGAATATAAATGTCAGTATAAATGTTCGCTGTACAACTCCAGAATGCCAATGGTGCAGCTGCACAGGATCACTAGGAACCAAAGTACTTCACAGTTTGAGTACATTAAAAATATCATATGAAAGGTACTTACAGTGCCCTCCACCTCTGAATAGAGGCCTGACCAAAAGCTGAAAGTACTTTTGTCCAGCTGATAGAGACGAGATTTTTCAAATGTTTCTGAGTCCATGATCTGTCCCAGTTCCTGTGGTACATGTGTTGTTGTTCTATACACCCGCCTCTGAAAAATTGCAGACAAAACCTAAAGTCTACACCTAATATTTTAAACGAGATAAATAAGATTGGAAAGTAACACATAAAATGATTGCATGGGCCACCAAAGAAAGTATTAAAAAAAAGAAAAAACAATACTCAAACAAAAGAATATTCCTAAATTCTGCTTTTCTATCAAGTTTTAAATATAAAACTGAAGCATAATTATTATGCTGTAAGCAGGAACTTATTTACAATAGTTCAAATACAGATCACACAAACTGATTTTTCCACAGGATGTTACAGCACCATAGTTAACAACCGAGCTGAATTTGAAACCAAACACCAGATCCTCCCGTACAAACCACGCGACTTCACCAGATTGCAGACCTACGGAGTGGCTGCACAAACGAGGTGCTATTTCATTTTCAGTAACGAACGTGCCACAACATTTTTTAAGACTAGAAGTCTTTTTCCTCAGCTGTCTTGTTTCAGTATACTTACCCGTTCTCTAAGGAAAAGCTCCTACCCTTTGTCACTTCAAAACACACTCTCCCCTGTCCGGGGCAACAGACACGCACTGTCTCCGATCCCCGGGCTCAAACACCCCGGTGTGCGGCTGCTGCCAGGCTGGGGGTGGAGATGCGGCTGGCAGGCGACAGCCGCGACCTGACCGAAGGGACACTCCGTCCTCTATGTCGTATTCTACGTCAAGAAGCGAGGCTGGGATGTGCCTTTCAGGGCGGCTATCGCTCGGAGACTGCCCAGGCATCGCCATGGGAGAGATGCAGAACGACGGCCTGTGCGGCGCTTCCTTCCTCTTTCCGTCACCGGTTCAACTGTCGCTATTTCAACTCACGCTTTCCTCATTTTTGCTCAAACCGCTCTCTCTCAGCTGTCCCACGGAGGAGGACAGAGCTGCTGAGGGTGCCGAGCCGCCGCTGACCCTACCGCGCTCAGCCAACTCGCCGCTGTGTGTTCCCACCATCCGCTATAGCGCGCTGAGGCCGCGCCCCCGTAACAGGGCCGGGCCCTCCACAGGCGGGTGCCAGCCCT